>JAJMAS010000008.1:0-146329 GCA_030565065.1 Pichia cephalocereana | reverse complement strand
ATTAGATAAATAAGTTTCCAGGTTGATCTTGTTGTCTTTTATATTATTTACTAATTATTATACATTTATATTACTTAATTAATTAATCTACTCGCTAGAATGTCCAGCGAAAATCCTCCAAATTCTAACAACGACATCAAAAAATTTAAAATTCATGATTCGGATTAATTTTTTGTAAATTGATGTACCTGTAATAACAACTTCTTTGTGCATATTAACCTCTTTCTTTGCACAAGTATGTTTTTTGCCAAGAAGGAAGAATCAGAACCACCTAAACGTGGAAAGCGTGAACAATGTTGGGCTTCAAGAGATGCTTATTTTGCATGTTTAGATAAACATGATATTATTAACCCACTAGATCCAAAGAATGTTAAAACTGCAAAGAAAGAATGTGGTAGTGAAGATAAACAATTCGAAAAAGATTGTATTGCAAGTTGGGTTAAATATTTCAAGGAAAAACGTCCATTTGATATTAAAAAAGAACGTATGCTTAAAGAAGCAGCGGAAAACGGACAAGAAATTGTTCAAATGGAAGGATACCGTAAATAGGGGGAAATACATAAAATATGTATATTCATTCTATTAATCTGTATAAAAATTCTGTATATATAATCTAATATAAGTAATAAAATAAAATTACGATAAGAACTACATTGATCAATCTTTTTTAAGTGTTCTTTGCTTTTCAGCATTTTCAACAACTTTCTCATCAACAAATAAACCTTTACTTTTTCTAACATTATTCATAACTGTTCTAATCCAATTTTCTCTATCACCATCAGCACCTAACTCTTCAATTTCTTCTTCGGTTGTTGGAACCCAGAATGGATCTTGTTCACAAACTTCAAATCCATCGAAAACTAATTGTGGAATTGCACCACCACTTGTACGTTTCCTTATATCTTCACTAAAACCAAATGAGGTTAAAACTGGTAATTTTGCTTGAACTGTAAAAAATGGTGTACCTTCCTTCATTTCTTCACTCAAAATATTACCTCTTTGCTTTTGAATAACTGTATAAACTTTACCTAAAAGTTCGGCACTTGTTTGAATATCAACTGTATACATTGCCAACATGATACGTGGTGATGCTTTAAGTAATAAATCATGAATTTGATCTCTAATTTTAGTAAGTATCATATCATTTTGAGAATTTTCTGACTCTGATGATGTTATTTCTAAAATTTCAACTTTAACATTTTGTATTGGTTCATTAATAATTGGACCTTCCTTAATGGCTAATGAAAAGCCACTCTTTAAATAACCATCTAATGAATTATTACCAGATGAATTAATGATAACATCATTATATTTTTCACTTTTCAGTAATACATTATCAACAGACTCATCTAATGGTGAAAGTTTCATTTTAACTGTGTAATCACCAACAACTACATCTTCACAAACAGATTCTAGAATGGTTTCTCTGAATGGAACAATTGGTTTACCAACTGTAAAATCAATTTTAGCAAATCTATCTTTTAAATCTTTAACACATCTTTCTAAATGTAATTCACCTGCAGTTTCAAGAACAACTTCACCTTGATCACTAACATAACCTCTAACACAAGGATCTGCTAAATTTAATAATTTCATACCATGTAATAATTGATTCATTTGATTTAATTTAACAGGTTCTAATGTAACTCTAACAATTGGAGGAACATCATTGATTGAATTAGATGTTGCAAAATTGATTGAATGATTAGATTTAACAATTTCAGGTGAAATTATTGTACCTGATTTAAGAACAATATTTTTGAAATCTGATGATCTAATACCAACAATTGAACCTGCGGATATTTGATCCATTGAAGTCAAATCTCTTCCCATAAATCTGTATAACTTATCTATTTTAATCTCATGGACATGTGGGGCATTTGATTCATCATCATAAGGTTTGGATGTGTTATATAATGGAGATAACACATATAAGGTATCATTTGTATGTATGGTACCTGAATAAATACGTGTAAATGCAATTAATGCTTCTGTATCTTCAGGTAAGTCTTCTTCTTCTTCTTCCTCTTGTTGGTTTACTACAATTGGTTCATCCTCTTCTTCTTCTTCGTATTCAAATTCAAGTTCAAATTCATTATCTGCATCAGCATCTTCTTCTTCCTCTTTTTCTACTTCAATATCATCTTCAAATTCTAAACCTGGAACATCAGAAACTGAAAAATTAGAATCTAAATCTAACTTTAATTCATCCATGTTAAAACGAATTTCTCTTTCTTCTTTCTTTTCTTCCTTATTTTCTTCCTTCACTTCTTCATCATCGACATCATCGTTTACTTTTTTAGCTAATTTAGAAGCGGCTTCAGCTTCTGCAGCTCTAGCTAATTCTGCAGCCTTTGCAGCTTTACCTCTTTCATATTCACCTCTATCTCTCATAACTGCTTGATTTTCAGGTAATTCATTCAGTGGGACAGAAATCATTTTTGAGATATAACTACATAAAATACCATCAGCATTACAATTTATTAAATCTTTATGAAGAGTTTCATCAATTTGATCAGAATATGGAATAGAGTCTAATAATTTATCCATTTTATTAGCTTGAGCTGTAACAGGTGAAGGTAATTTATCAATAATTGTAGATAAAATAGCATTAGAAATTGGTAAAAATTGTGACATTATTGTACAAGTAAGTGATTTAACATCTTTTGAATTTAATTCCTTTGGTGGGACTTTAATATTCAGTGAAGAAGTTATCTTTGTAATTGCATTGATATCTCTATCATTAACAGAATTATAAATTTTCCAAATTGAATCTAAGATAAAAGCAATGAAAAGGTTTGATCTCTTTGATTTAACAACTTTTTTATTTTTATCAATCATATAATCTGCGAATAATTTACCATCTAATTCAGATTTTGGGATACCTAATTTTTTAGATAATATAGCAGCAAATTGATTAAGATTAAACCCCCAACCATCATAAGCACTTGTGAAAACCACGTTATTTGAATTTGGATGGAAATATATATCATCCTCTGAAGTTTCAATCCAAGGTTCAACACCATTCCAATTAGAATGAGATTCAATAACATCACCATTATAGAATGATGCCATAATAGTATTAGTTTGATGAATTAATTTATTCAAATGATTATAAGCATCAGAAGGTGATAATTGTAATTCTAAAATCAATCTATCAATTTTATTAAGTACTAAAATTGGTTTTAAATTATCAATCCAAGCTTGTCTTAAAACAGTAATTGTCTGTGAACAGATACCTTCAACAACATCAACTAAGACAATTGCACCATCTGATAATCTTGAAACTGATGAAACTTCTGAACTAAAATCAATATGACCAGGTGAATCAATTAAATTAATGAAATATTCTGAAATTTGACCTTGTTGATTAATTGATTTAAAAGATAATGAGATAGCAGATGATTCCATTGTAATACCTCTTAATTGTTCATCAGGTCTTGAATCTAAGTATCGTACCTTACCTGCCATTTTCTTTGAAATAATACCATTTGAAGCGATTAAAGAATCTGAAAAAGTTGTTTTACCATGATCGACATGAGCTAAAATACAGATATTTCTAGTATTTGCCTGCATTATTTATCTTTTAGTGTTTAAATATAATTAAACAATATAAAAAAGAGATCTAGTATACAATAATTATATAATATTAAAAATTTTCAATCATTTCTTTTCCTGTCTTATAAAAGCTGCATTTGACAGTGAAAATATTCTACCATTATCTTCCATGTGTGGCGCAGTCGAGGACCCTCCTCTAGTATGGGACGCGCTGTGGCTGGTGTCTCTGTCTCTCTCTTTATCAAAACCTGTTATTATATTACCTCCTCCCTGTAAGTAGACTGTCTCTAGTTTATAAATTCGATCATCTAAGGCATGTAGTTCATCCTCTAGTGATTCCTGTTTAGCAGCATTAGCCTTTAGTTGACGTACTAGTTGCTTTACTTTATCTGATTCCATTGCTTAAAGAAAATAGTAATTTATAATATAAGTAACTGCTATTAGAGGTTAAACCATTTCTTTAACGCGAATAACCAAGTATTTTATTTAAAACAACTCTTTTAACATGTTTTTTTTGGTCTTTTAGTATTGATGATTTTCAGTATATATTTCATTTCTTACTAATAACTAACGATGTCAGTTGTGATAGATCTCAATTCAAGTGCTGTTCATGCAGGTTTCTCATTTAAGGAATCTCCAGATGTTTCAATAAATCCTGTTTACTATAATAATGATGAACCAATATTTGATCCAATTCCTTCATCTTCAACAACTACTGAACCTTATACTATTTTCAATGATGGTATACTATATAATGCATCAATTACACCTGCATTTATACGTCATATATATTCCCAACTTAATGTATCAGATGAATCATTACCATTAGTAATGGCACAAAATGCTTGGTTTGATCGTAAACAATTATCAAAATTATCAGAAATTGTATTTGAAGATCTTGAAGTACCACTTTTCCAAATTCATGAAAGACAATTATGTACAGCTTATGCATTAGCTAAACCTGATGTTTGTCTTGTTGTTGATATCGATTCAGATTATGCATCTTCAACCCCAATTGTTTCAGGTAAAGTTATTCGTCGAAGTATTACAAGATCTCATTATGCAGGTGATTTCTTAGGTGCATGTGCTTCAAAATTATTAAATTTAGATAATGATGAAAATGTAAATTATTCAACTGCATATTCAAAATCACAGGAAATGTCAGATATTATTCATGCAGCTTTAGATACTTCTGATAATGATTATGTTACTTTAAAGGGTAAAAATTTCTCACATTCATTTACAAGAGATGTTATTAATAAATCATTATTAGAACCATTATTTAGACCTCATTCATCTCCTTTAGGTGTTCCACAGGATGCTTTAGGCTTAGGTCAATTAGTACTTAAATCATTACAAAATACAAATACTGCACCTGCTGCTTTATTATCATCACTTGTTGTTCAAGGTCCTTATGCATCAGCTCCTTCATTAGAGGATGCATTATTATCAGATATTAGACTATATGTTAAAGATCATCAATTAGCAGCTTATAGATCAACTGATGCAGTTGAAAGAATAACTACTCCTTGGATGGGTGCAAATATTTTATCACAATTTAAAGATCTTAATGTTACTAAACAAATGTATAGTGAAGATCCAGAAATTTTTGCACGTAGAATATTTGGATGATGTATCCCTACTTATGATATGTTTACTATTGTGTGTATATTGTGTATTAGAGTTTAAAGATTAATTATATATGTCAGTGGTACTGTTTATTGTTACAATGTACGTCTATATAGAAACTGTCGTTGTGTTATCGTTAGTTTAAATGCAACTTCGTGTTTGATGTCCATTATTAACATGAATGACAACGGTTCTTTATACTTTTGTATTTACTTATTATTTATAAGTTCTAATAGGTGATTTGTTTTCAAATTAAGGTTATTAGAGTGTTTAATTCTCAAATAAAAAAGGAAAGAAAACATAATAAATATTAAAAATAATAGTTGAATTAAATAATGTTAACTGAAGATATTTAGTACCAAGCCAACAAGGAAATGGAATCAACCATGAATAATGGTTTAGCTCATTTAAAGAGCATTATGGCAAAGATTGAAGAATTAAAAAAATTCGAGAGATGGGAAATGGAAGCAAAGCAATAACTTGTTGAAAATGGGAAACGCTAAAGCTGTGATGGAACAAACTATCGATCAGGTTAAACAGGCTGAAACAGTCGACGAAGAAGTTATTTCTCATGTTAAAGATAATGATGATGAATCTGAGCATTTGAAAGCTGATGAGAAGTTATTGTAAAGTGCGATTTACTCATGTTCAAGATTTAGAAAACAAAGTTGCAGAAGGTGAAGCTGCACTGAAAGAGACAATTGATCATGCTCAGCAAAACGAGGTTAATTTTATCGATATTGGTAACAGAGTCATACAAGATGAATCAGTTATCGCAGATCTAAACTCTGCAATCGGTGATCAACAAGAGGACTTGAATGCAACTCAAAAAGAACTAAAGCAATTAGTTAATGGAAACCGTCATGAAAGGAACAAATGATAATTCTGATAATTCGGTTGCTGAACTCGTCGCAGTCATGGATATGAAGATGAATAAAGTTAAAAGGAAGTTGGGTAACGAATTCAAAAGTAAGGCCATGGAGTTGGATGAAAATTTTGCAGCGATCAATGGTAACTCTTTTAAGGGCTTTGATAATACTTTTATTCCTTCAAATTTTACTGGCAACATTGATAATATCAGGTTATTCTAACCTTCAGTTCTTTTACAACAAAGAGTTTCAAGTTTCCTCGAGGTTCTCAATAATACCTCTGATAAACTTACTCCAGTTGCTCTTCAAGGAATCAGAGAATTAAAATTTGATACTGGAAACCTGGTAGAGGGTGAACTGCTATTTGTTATTGTAAAATCGAAATTTGCCGAATTCTCTTCAGCTGAACATGTTTCATATTCAGTTGAGCTTTTAAAACGTAAACCACAAACTTCAGAGCACCAGTAAAACGGCAATTTTTTATAATACCATTTTAAAAACATGGACATAATTGAGCTTGTTGTAATCTTGAAGTTGTTCTAATTGTGTGATAAAACGTAATTTTCCATCAACTAAGATTACATTATCAAACTTTAATTACGTGAGACCTTGTAAAGAATTTGGCCTAGTTTTATCGAAGGTACTGCCAACAGTTTCTTTTTGTTTCAGAAGAAATGAAGGTAAAAACAACCCGATATTATCAATATTGTTAGTAGAATTTGAAGGAACGGTGATATTATTCATATAACCTTAGAAGAGTTACCGAGCTGTGAACTGCTCGTTGAAATGTTATCCAATTCTTTAGCCGTATTTTAGAATTCGTAAATTAGTTTCATTTGAACATCGTTCATCTTTCATCTTTCTATTCATAGATTTAACAATTTTCAGCAGCTGATTTACAAGAATCACCATATTGGTTTCTCTAACATTTAATCTATGACTCTCTTTGAGTCGCATTAAAATCTTCTTGTTGCTCACAGTCGCGTCTAAGGCTAATCAAATTTAATTCAATTATTGAAAAGTTGCTTAGCCGCCAAAACTCTCACTGAGTCAAAAAAAATTGAAACTTTGAAATTTTGAAATTTTGAAAGATCTCCAAATTTTTAACATGAAATTGTTAACTGATTTCTCTTATGGATTTCTCTAATGTTCAACAAGACCAGAATAATGGCAGAATCTATCAAAACTACCAAAAAGGCCTTATCTACAGCAACATCTAATGCACCTGCTTTTACTCTTAAAACCCCAAAGGGTACTAAAGATTGGGCAGATAAAGATATGACTGTTCGTTCAGCAATTTTCGATCATTTAACTTCATTATTTAAATCTCATGGTGGTGTTACAATTGATACACCAGTTTTTGAATTAAGAGAAATTTTATCTGGTAAATATGGTGAAGATTCAAAATTAATTTATAATTTAGAAGATCAAGGTGGTGAATTAACTTCATTACGTTATGATTTAACAGTTCCATTTGCAAGATTTGTTGCAATGAATGGTATTTCAAATATTAAACGTTATCATATTGCTAAAGTTTATAGAAGAGATCAACCTGCTATGACTAAGGGTAGAATGAGAGAATTTTATCAATGTGATTTTGATATTGCAGGTGTTTATGATTCAATGGTACCTGATGCAGAAATTTTGAAAATTTTAACTTCAGGTTTATTAGGTTTAGGTATTGATAATTTTAAAATTAAATTAAATCATAGAAAAATTTTAGATGGTATTTTCCAAGTTTGTGGTGTTACTGATGATGATGTACGTAAAGTTTCATCAGCTGTTGATAAATTAGATAAATTACCTTGGGATGATGTTAAAAAGGAAATGGTTGTTGAAAAAAATCAACCTGAAGAAGTTGCTGATAAAATTGGTACTTTTGTTAAAATTAATGGTACAGTTCAAGAAGTTTTATTAAAACTAAAATCTTTTGATGAATTAATGAATAATGAATCTGCTAAAACTGGTATTGAAGAAATTGAAACAATGGTAGAATATCTTGAAGCTTTTAAAATCGATCAATTTATTTCATTTGATATGTCATTAGCTCGTGGTTTGGATTATTATACTGGTGTTATCTATGAAGCTGTTACTGAACAATCAGCTCCACCAACTGATGCAGCAGAGAAAAAATTAAAATCAAAAAAGAAAAATAATAATGATGATGCATCTGAATATGTTGGTGTTGGTTCAATTGCTGCTGGTGGTCGTTATGATAATTTAGTTGGTATGTTCCTTGGTACAAATTCAAAGGGTAAAAAAGCTCCTTCAATTCCTTGTGTTGGTGTATCATTTGGTATTGAAAGATTATTCTCACTTATCAAACAACGTCAAGCACATTTAGATAAAATTAGACCAACTTCAACTCAAGTTTATATAATGGCCTTCGGTGGTGGTGATGGTTGGACTGGTTTCTTACCTGAACGTATGCAAGTTGCGGGTATGTTATGGGATGCGGGTATTGAATCTGAATATTTATATAAAAAGAAAGCTAACCCACGTAAACAATTCGATGCAGCAGAAAAATCAGGTTGTCCAATTGCAGTTATTTTAGGTAAAGAAGAATTCCCTAATGGTGAAGTTAGAGTTAAAGTTTTAGGTCAAGGTGATGATAATGAAGGTGAATTAATAAAATTAGAAAATATGGTTGAATATGTTTCTAAAAAATTACAAGAAGTCAAAGTTGATGGATTGTCAGATGTTGAAAGATTACTTCAAGCTAAATAATTGTAAATATGATAATGATTTATATAGTAGAAACTTTAATACAATATAATAATAATAATAATAATAATATAAGTTAGTTAATATAAATTAATACAAAACGTTTTATAAATCACCTGCAATATCAACTTCAAAACCAAATTTACCAGGTTTATCAGAATCTAATGATTGTTTCCATGATAATCTTGCAGAATTTTCACCCTTATTGTAAACTAAACCAACATCTAATCCATGTTTCCAATCATTTAAATTTTTCAATTCACCAATTTTACTAATTTCATTACTTGTTGCACATCCATTAATACTATAATAAAGTCTAATTGGATTATTAATATCGATTAAACCTGCCTTTGTATAAACTCCAAAATTATAACTTAAAAATGATCCTGCACCAACAGATTTTAATGGCATAATTGGAGTTTCATGACCTGAAACAATTGGATAAAATTTATCTTGAAAATGAATTGTACCACCATTTAATGCGTTAAAATTAAGGATGCTACCAAATTTAAAATTACTTGAAAATGTTAAACCATTACCAAGGAATGATTTAACATAATCCAAATTAACATTCATTTTATAAAATTGATCTTCAGAATTTGATGATGCATCAATTAATGATGCAATACCTGATATTTCATTATTAACACCAACTGAAAACCCATTCATTGGTAACTTAAAACCTGAACTTGTTAAAAATTTCATATTAGTTGATAAAATATTTAAGAAAATTGAATTTTTCAAACTTTCACCTGCATATATCTTAACTTCATCATTTGCACTATCATCAACATCGTGTATATTTCTATTAACTATATTAAAACCACCTGTTAAAGTCGCTAATGCACCTGAATGTTTACAATATTTTTGTTTGATTAAACCAAATTGTAAACTTGAAGAATTTTGATTTGCAGATTGATAAATTATATCATTTGTTTTAATACTATTAAAATCACCAAATAATCTTAATGAAGTATTAATTGTTGGTTTTGAAAAATAAATATTTAAGTTTTGTGATAATGTTCGGAAATTATACATTGAATTAATTGTAAAATTTTCACCATTACCAAATACATTATTATTTGAATATGATGCATTAATATAATTATATGCATCATTATGAACATTTTTAATTCTTATATTAGATTTTGGTAATGGATGTAAATGAATTGTACCAGTTATATTGGTTAATGCATTATTAAATTCATCAAATTTTGGTTTTGATTCAGTATCTAAATCAAATAGTAATTTAACATCTCTAAAATTACCTAGAAATCTTAATTGTTGAATTACTTTATTACCATCCTTAACTAAATCTCCAATTGATTGTGTTGGTGATTGTAATAATAGTGAGATAACATTTTCAATAAATTTTGGGTTGAATCCATCTGCACCTTCAACGGTTAATTTTTCTAATGATATTGGAGTAGTATCAATATCAATGGAGTTCATCTTACCTATAATATAGTCTGCTTTAAGAGTATTGCACAGTTTTTAGATTACCATAATAAACCATTATGCAAGCATTGAAGTAGTTGATTTTTTTCAATGGTAGTGCGAACAGCCAATGAAAGTGGAAGATAGGCAGTTCATTCTATATGATCTCAACTTACATTGTCTCTTTCTATAAAGGATATATAAATATAATTATACTAGATAAACTAAATATAGTACTTGTATTGTGGGTTTTTTTGAACAGAGTTAAGTACTTTAGAATTGTAATTCGGTTCGAAAACTTGTTTATTATGATGAACATGATGTGGGAAATATCCAACTTCAACTGGATCTTGATAGTAACTATGACCAACTGGGAAGTATTGATAACTTGAACCACTATCTTGTACTTGTACTTGATCTTTTGACATTGGTATATTAGTTATACTATCATTTGTTGAATCTTTATTATCATCAATATCTACTGCTACTTCTTCGGTTATTGTAATCATTGGAGTATCGTCTGCTGTTTCTAATTTATTTCTCTTTCTCTTATTCATTTTCTTTTCATTTATGGACATCTTGCTTATTAAGACATCTCCCTTGTTAGCATAAAAGCTTGGATTTCTACCACGTACAATTACAGGATGTGATTCCAGTATTAAACTTATACTCTTTGTATTAGAAAAATTTATTAATTCTGCTTCAATTATAACTGCATAATATTTAGATATTGCATCATATCTATTATTAGCCGTTGCTGACTTAAATTTTAGTTGATCCCAAGTAAATGATAAGACATTGGAGTTTTGCATTTTAATTTGCATTTCCTTCAATTCATCGAATGTAAATGATGATTCAGTTTTATTTAGAACGGTACGTTTCTTATTTGATGATACAGTATCTGCAAACATGAATTCTTCTCTTTCTGTTAATGTTAGAAATTGACAATTATCATCATTAATTTTATGTTTCCTTAGACTATTAGAAAGTTTTAATCCTAGTATGGAATCTGGTGTCATTTGTGCATTACTTATATCAATATCAATATGAACAGATATACCGTTTCTTCTATAACAAGCCAGTTGTTTTAAATTTGATTCATGCTTCAGTAATTCCGGATTTGTATATAATCTTCCACTAAGGTTTGCAGAAATGTCGATATCTAATTTTTCTAATTCTGTTTTTGCAACAGGCTCAAGTTTTAAAAGATTCAAAACCTCTCTTTTAAACTCAGGATTTATTTCATTATCGGGTGGAGTATCTTCTCTACTTTTAGATTCCCCATCATTGATCACTTCATGAGTATTGTTATTATGATTATTAAAACTTTTCTCTGGACTCATAGCTGCAAGATTAACTCTTGATCTGTTTGAACCAGTTCGGAAAGATAGTATGTCATTTGGATCAACATTTGAATCAAATAATCCAATATTATTGGGATCTTCAAAATAATTGAAATCTAACAAATTAGATGATGAAAAAGTTGTCTCTAATGGTAAATACCTTGCATAACTTGCAGCACCGATTATTGATCGTGATTGATCTTCAAAATTATATTGATTCATAATATCTATATCTGTCGTTGATGGTATACTTCTAAGATTTTTGGGAGTTTGATCATTATTATTAGTAGAATTTGTGGTGGTACTATTATTACCATCATTATTTGTGTTATGAAGTTCTTGCAGAAACAAGGAAGCAAATTCATCGTCTATATTATTCTTATATTTCATCGTAACCTTATCTCTTAGTTAGTAAAGATTAGAAGAAAAGATAAAATAACGGTTGAAAAATGTGGAGAAAAAAAATTTCGGAACTTCCTCTCCTTTTATACATTTTTTTCAAATAACTGGAGTGCTATGTGGAACGAATCTATGTTGGATAAAGTTGAATATTATTTAAGTTTATGATCAATTTATTAGTTTACAATGTGTTGGTTTATACTAGTAGTTTACAAAAAATATTTATATATTATATAAGGTTCCTTTTTTCATTAATTAAAGCTGAAATTGCTGCTCCATAAATACTGCTATCCTCTATAAAATCGAATGAAATATTCGGAGTTGTCTGTAATGATGATTTTTCATTTAACACTTCAATTACAGTTTTTTTATAACCTGGAAAATGATTTAACATAGAGCCAACAACGGAAATATCTAATTCATTTAATGAACTAAATTTACCTATATTAACTAATGAAATAATATATGAAACTAAAATAATCGAGGCACGATAAATAACAAATTCCGTTATTTTTTTCAAAATTACCAATTCATCTTCAGTTAAATCAAATCCAACATCTTTACCTTGACTCAAGAGTGATAATTGATGAGCAGTTAATGAATATTCAGTACTTGGGAAATTTCTTTCAAATAATGATTCCTTTTCGTCATTAAAGTTTATAAATATTCGACGAATAATTTCGGGTATATATCTTCCTGATGTCAGCATCTCCAATGGTTGAAAAACACCATATTGAGAAGTCGTTAAATGAGGTGGTAAGATTAAATTATCTTTATCTATAGTAGACCATATATTAGACATTTGATGATCACTTTCAGATAAATAATCTTTCAAATGTATTCCAAGAAATGATGCCTCAGTATTTACTAGTAATTCATCATTCAAAGCATATGATTTGGGTAGTTTTGACTTCTTTTCATCTGAAAATAATTTAGAATCTATAAGCATACAAGAATTTACACCAGTACCTTGTACTAAACCTAATTTAGAACTTTTGAAATAAGCACCTGAAATGAAAACTGATATTGAGTCATTAACAATGGTATAAATTTTTATTGGTATATTATTGGAAGCAAAGCAATTTTCAAAAATATCCTTTAAATCGCCAGATTTAAATTCATCACAGACTGAGAAACCTTTACCTAAATCAGATACTATACCTCTATTGGGAGCAATATTTTGAATTATTGGAAAACTCCATGTTAGACCAATTTTTATTTTACTATCATTATCTGATAGCTTTTCCATTAATTGATTATTAATAACAGATTTAAAATTATTTGCAATCCAGTTGAAAAAATTTATATTAAATATTTTATTATCATCATTAATATTCCAAGATTTATTTATAATACATTGAGCTTTTTTATTAGGTAAAAATTCAACAACACTAATTCTCAAAGTTGAACCACCAATATCAATAACTGTTACAAAACCTGATAATTGTTCATTTTCATTTGGTGGAATACTTAAGCAAGGCAGCATACAATTATTTGACTTGTATATTGAATCAAGTATTTGATTTTCAAAGATTTTAGTTATTTGTTCAAAATCATCATTAAGTTGATTAATTTTAAGATAATTAAATAGTTTTTGTTCAATAATATTATGGGTATCAAAATTTAAAGTTGAATCAGATGAACTATCTGTATCATTTGTTAAACTTTCAGTTGAGATAACAACAGAATCTGATTTGTTAGTTGTGTAAGTATTTTCTAATGATATTTTTAGGGTATCTATATTCATTTATTAGGAGTGACTGATAGTAATAACTTTGTTGGATGTAAAGAACAGAAAAAAGGGAGACACGATAAAGATTGAAAAAAGTATATTATAAAATATAATATATCTGTTGATATATTTTTTTTGGATAAGTGGGAATATTTGTTTAATTAAGAGATTAGTAGATAAAAGGATGAAAGGGTGAAAACAATAAGGATATGAGATTGTTGATCTGATTGAAAGTTTGGAAAATAATTAAGTGTTTAGAGTTCCAATATGTGAATATATTACTTGAACATCACTTTAACTTTCACTTCCAATATAATTAATAAATTACACTGAACCTTTTAATACCGGGAGAGGGAAAGTAAAGAATTGGTGTGATATGGAGAAGTTAATTAAATGATAAATTTGTAAAACTGTAACAGTTAAATTCTGTGTTACAAGTTTATAAAAATGGAATAAATCTAAATTTCCAGTAAATGTTGCAATCAAGTTGAAACTTCTCCACAAAAATAAACTCAAATTGTAACATAAGGTTTTTATTTTTTTCATGGTCTGAAAATCCAATAAATTCATGAATATTTTGGAGAAAAACAAAAAATCCGCGAAATCCGCGAATTTGTAATTTTTTTTTTGTTTTTTTCGTGTTCTTTTTCTTTTCGTGTCTTTAAGTTATTCTCTTAACTAAGTCTCTCTCTCTTATCATTCGAAAATTGCCTTGTGTGTGTGGTGAGATTTTTTTAATAGCATTAGTAGTGAGGGAGAAATACAACAGTTTTGACATGTTTTCTTGGAATTAATAGTAGTGAATTAAATAGTGAATCATTGTAGAGACACAACCACTATCATCAAAATGACAAGATCACCTAATATGGATATGTTTCGAGGCTTTAACATTATACAAATGGAAATTGCTGAAACATTTGATGATTTAAATCATGCAAAATATAATGAAATGAAATTAAATTGGGCAGATACAATTTTCCCCTGTTTCTCATTTATAAGTGGTATGTTATTAAAACAAGATAAAATAATACCATTAAATAAAAATATTCAATTGATTGGTCTTGGTATGGCATTTAATTCAATTCCAACAGTTTTGGAAAATAAAAAATTTAGACCTTTAGGTGTATTACAAAGACATGGTTTAAGTTCAATTTTATTAAATAATTTAATACCGCCAAATTATCGAAATAATATAATTTTCCCAATTGCATTAACAACAATTTGGTCAATAATTTCAAAATATTTAGCAAAGAATGCTGATAAACCATTTAAAAATGAAATTGATACTGCACAACAAAAAATAGATTCAATTTTCTTTAAAGGACGTCAATATCATGATAATTTTGATCCTGAAGGTTTATTAGGTGCATTAATGACAACTGTTACAATTTGGTTAGGTTCATGGTTTATATCACAAAATTTTAGTTATAAAATAATGCCATTTATAGGTTTTTCATTCATTCTATCTGGTAGATTATTATCTAAAGCATTCCCAAATATGTATCCCGTTTCAAAACCTCTATGGACACCATCATTTACATTACAAACTACAGGTTATAGTATACTGAATTATTGTATATCGAATTGGTTATGTTTAATATTACCAACTTCAATATCGAGTTCAATTCAATTAATGGGACAATATTCATTAGAAAATTATTTCTTTGGAGAATTATTATTAGTTGGATTAAAGGAATCATATATTGGATCATCAGGAGTGACTTTATGGGATAAAATTAAATCATTTTTCAAATTTAATTTCCCATTTACAGATATTGATATGAGTCCATATATTATGACAAGTATTTTCAATGTTGTATTGTTAAGTTTTACACATTTATGTCATTGGAGTCATTTCAAGATAAGACTTTTCTAATCTAATCTAATCTGATACAATCAATCTATTTCAGTCTATATATACCCTCTTTATGTTAATGTTAATGTTAATGATTATGTAATAATAAATTTACTGTTGTAATATTAATTAATAAATATCTTCCGGGATAAAATCAAATATCAAACGATATATTACATAATAGTACGATTCCGACGGTATGCGTGTGGGGAAATAAAACCGTTGCTCTTAAATTAAATATAGTAACACAAGAATTACTCGGAGATTGTTATGTTGCAATTTCCCCAATAAACACCCTCCTCGTAAGACCTTATCGCTAATTTTTACCCGCTTGAAGCGTTTTTTTTCCGGTCGGTAGAATTATCGTTACATTTGGTAAGGCTTTAATAAAGTAAAGTGAAAATATTTTTTTTAGAGACTTTGATTTAAGCAGTTTTTTAGAGTTTCATTTCAAAATTTTTTTTTAAAATCTGGGGATTCTTATCGCAGATTGTAGCATAGGATATGTGTTACAATATACTATACGTTTCTCTTCTTTTTCAAACATCTATTTCCATTATAAAAGAACACTTACTCCATCTTACTGTCATTTGACTTTAAACATTCACTTGAAAAATTCATAATTATTTCTAATTTATTTTTATTTAGAGTATTTGATTTAGATACATTAAAGATTTATCTAATAAAACCAAACTAAACTATATATACTCTCAACAAAATGTCGGACAGTAGTTTAGCAAAAGAAAAATCTCAAATTGACGAATTTGAACTTGATGCTGCAAATCATGATTTACAAAATTTATTAACCGTTGAAAAGGAAATCGGTGTCCTTGAAGCAATAAGATTATATCCAAAGGAAGTTTTCTGGTGTGCTGTCTTTTGTTTAGGTGTCGTTATGGCAGGATATGATGGTCAAATTATTTCAGCCTTCTATGGTTTACCAGCTTTCCAAAAAAGATTTGGTGTTCAATTAGATGATGGTTCTTATCAAATTACTGCACCTTGGCAAACTGCTTTAGGTATGGGTTCTCCAATCGGACAAATTATTGGTACTTTATGTGTTGCTTGGCCACTTGAATGGTATGGTAGAAAAATTACTTATGCTTGTGTTAATGTTGGTTGTATTGGTTTAATCTTTATGCAATTCTTTGCTCCTTCATTAGGTGTTTTAACTGCTGGTGAAATTTTAGCTGGTATCTTATGGGGTTGTTTAGTCTTAATTGGTCCTTTATATGCTTCTGAAGTTGCTCAAATTAAATTAAGAGGTATTTTAACTGCAATGACTAATTTAAGTTTCGTTATTGGTCAATTCGTTGCTAATGGTGTCTCTGATGGTTTCTCAACTAATGCAACTGAATGGGCTTATAAAGTTCCTTTTGCAATTCAATGGGCTTGGCCTTTAGTTATTCTTGCAATGTTACCTTTTGCTCCAGAATCTCCTTATTGGTTAGTTCGTCATCAAAGAGTTGATGAAGCTAGAAAGGCAATTAGACAAATTGCTTCAAAATCTGTCTCTGATGAAATTATTGAAAAAAGATTACAAATTGTTATTGATACTGATAGATTAGAACAAGAAATGGAACAAAGTACTTCATATAAAGATATTTTCAAGGGTTCCAATTTAAGAAGAACTGAAATTTGTACAGTCGTTTATGTCGTTCAAGTTATGTGTGGTGTCCCATTTGCAATGAATTATTCAACTTACTTCTTTGAATTAGCTGGTTTTAACCCAAGTAGAGCTTTTGATTTATCTCTTGGTTCAACTGCTATTGGTTTTGCTGCAACTTGTTTCACTGGTATCTCTCTTACATATATCGGTAGACGTCCATTATATCTCTGGGGTTTAGGTTTTACAACTATTTTATTATGGATTATTGGTTTCCTAGATATTCCTAAAAATTACTTATCTAGACCTGCATTATCAAATACCCAAGCTGCCTTAATGTTGATTTGGTCATTTGGTTATCAATTAACGGCTGGTCCTTTATGTTTCGTTTTAAATGGTGAAATTCCATCAACTAAATTAAGATCTAAAACTATTGCCTTTGCTACAGCTGTTCAAGCAATGGTCTTTATTGCTGCAACTGTTGCTTTACCATATATGCTTAATCCAGAAAATGGTAACTTACGTGGTAAAACGGGTTTTGTTTTTGGTGCATTCTCATTATTATGTTTCATTTGGAGTTTCTTCAGATTACCAGAAACTAAAAATAGAAGTTTTGAAGAATTGGATATCTTATTCCATAAAAAAGTCCCAACTAGACAATTTGCTACTTATGATGTTACCTTAGATTTACAAACTACTGGTTTACCAGATGAAGAAAAATCTAATGTTGTTGATGAAAACTCTTCCTTATAATTCTTTTTCTAAAATTCAGTGTCTTTATGATATAATTTACTGTTTCCCTTCTATGACTTTTTAATTTTTTCCTATATATTACTACTTTCTACAGTACTTGTATAATGTTTTTCAATAATCAAATGATTTCAAACCAATAAAACCCCGTAAAATAATAATAATAAGTAAAACCCTAAGTTCAGTACATCCTATTAATACTTCTCCACAAAAATTTAACTTTTCCCCATGAAATTTCTCGTTTAATCTTATCACACTTTTATGTAACAATTTCAATTTAAACAAAAGTAATATTGTAACACAAAAAGATAATCAACTTTTACCCTTTAAATATCAACTATATATGGCCAGTTATATATTATAGAATTAACAAATATTACAGTTATGTGGAGGTTTAAAATACTAGTTTCTGAAAACTAGGTTTCAGTTCAATAAACATAAATAATATAATGGTTGAATCAGTCAAATTCCAAACTAAAAACGAAGCTGCTAAATATGTTGCTTTATACATTGCAAATTCCATAAATCTTTTCCAACCAACTGAAAGTAAACCATATGTTTTAGGTTTACCAACTGGATCATCTCCTGAACCAGTTTATGCAGAATTAATCAATTTATATAAGAAAGGATTAGTATCATTCAAAAATGTTGTTACTTTTAATATGGATGAATATTGTGATATTGAACCAACAAACGATCAATCATATAATTATTTCATGCATAAAAACTTATTTGATCATGTTGATCTACAACCTCAAAATATTAACATGTTGAATAGTTTGGCTGAAGATTATGAAAAGGAATGTGCAGATTATGAAGCAAAAATTAATAAATACGGTAAATTTAACCTTTTCATGGGAGGTTTAGGTCCAAAGGGTCATATTGCATTTAATGAAGCAGGATCTCCAAGAGATTCAAAAACTCGTATAGTTGACTTGGATGAATCAACTATTATTGCTAATTCTAGATTTTTTGGCAATGATACTTCTAAAGTTCCAACTAAAGCTTTAAGTGTTGGTATTTCAACAATTATTGATAATTCAAATGAGCTTCTCTTTTTAGTTTTCGGTGAAACAAAGAGAGAAATTTTACATAAAACTCTTACTTCTGAAATTGGTTCTGATATTCCAAGTACTTATTTAAGAGAACATAAAAATTGTATGATTGTATTTGATAGTGAAGCTGCTGGAAATTAAATTGTAACTTTTAATTAACTCTATAGAAATCTATATAAATAAAAAACATTTAATCAACTGTAATTACTGAATAATAATTATGATATTGGTTAACAACTTCAAAACCATTATCTTGAAGACTCTTTATTTGTTTATCCTCTATATCAGTTAGAAAACATTGAGAACAATTATTATATTGACCTTTGACATACATCAATGCAGTACATATCAAACCCAATTTGAAAACTTCTGATAATGTATTGTATAATGGATCAATAAAAGTACCTGTAATACATGCATAGTCTTTACGGCTAACATCATCATTTGAACCTTTAATTTGCTCTAAGAATGGATAGAATTTAGAAAATTTGGAATTATTAGTGAAAACAACAACACTTCCAACAATTGATTTCTTTGTAGGTTCTAAGGCAACAATTATATCTAAGTTCCCAGATTGATCCAAATACTGATTTTCACAATTTGAGAGTAAATCATTGCATAACTCGACATATATACAACCACTATTATTATTCTTCATATCCTCAAAATTCTTATTTAATTGAATTGTTAATATTTCAATAGGATTTTTACAAATGTCAAACATTATTCCAACAACTTGTAATTGTCTAACTAAGTTCTCTGCAACTTTCCAGTTTGATATATCATCTAATCTCATCAAATTGCATAGTTTTCTTTTTGTTGTTATGTTCAACATATTGTTAATATCAATTTCATCCCATGATGACTTGGTTTTATCACTTACATTTTTTATGTGTTGTTTATCAACTGTTGATATTAATTTATTTATGCTTATTCTGTCCATGCTAGGATTCATTATACTGCCAAATGAACGCTTTCTTCTATTCAGTGATGATACATTAAGTTTATGTTGAAAAGTATCCGAACTGAAATCCCAGCCAAATGATTTAAAAAAATCTAAAACTTGTTGATTGCTGTCTGTGTTATTAAAAACTAAATCATTCTTTATCGATAACTTGGGAAAATTATTTCCTAAATATATTTTGGAACATTTACAATCATTGAATAAATATTTCATAGTTTTGGAATATAAATGTGTTCCAATTGCAATATTTCTTTTGTTTTTATCAACTAATAATAGAACAATATTCCCAATATTATTCTTCTGACATTTGGGAGTATAAACCCAAACAGTTGAAATACCCAAAATGATTTTTGAGCTAGTATTTCTTATAACAAAACTATGGTGATTATTAACATCAGAGTAAAGTCTTTTCAAACTATTTAATGAAGTATCTTGTAAACTTTGATCTAAATATCCATTGTTTTTCAAGAGTTTAATCATATTTTCAAAATCACGATTAAAGTTAAATGATTCCACAAGCCAACTTGTTGATATTGATTTACTTCGATCATTGGATTTATTTTCAGCTTCATTATCAACGACATTGTTTAGCCCTGGTATTCTACCAACTGCCTTAAAATCACCAAAAAGAATTTTCGGTAAGTTACAAAGTGCATTAATTGTATAGTCATAAGTGCAAATATAACCAGTTGGTGAGCCACCTATATTAATATCATAAAGAAAATCTGTGGGTGATGAAACACTTATGATAATCATTTGTCTGTTGGTTATTCCATTCTTTTTAGATTTTATTGAATTTGAGTTACATAACATTGAAACATGTTTGGAAACTCCAACTTGGTATAAATTATTAGTTGTCTCTGCTGTGAAGAACAGCAAAACTTTGGATTTAAGAATTAGTTCTTCATGAAATGATGTTAAACCATTAGAGTTATAACTTGTGTGATAAAATTTGTAACCTGGCTTATACTCTGCTAACATTTTACCTAATTCCATGAAAACATCCTCTCCATAATTAAGTTTACCTTTCAGTTTAGGTTCTGAGTTTAAGTTATTGATATGTGATTTATTACCATGTGCATCAACAGTTTCATATAATGGAGCAATTAGAGGAGTTAATAGAAGTACTGTGTTATCATTTTCCACAAATGGTGTTAAATTATTTGTTATAGGTAAACCTGAATCTCTTATAACGGTTATTGATTTTTCATATGCTCTATTTGATAATAATCTATGTTGAAATAATACATCATTCGAAAGGAAATGAGTTTCATTTAACACTTCGTTCCATGAAGGTAACTTACTCTGTAATTTTTTTATTCTTTCAAGACTCTTGATAATTTTATTATGATCAATTAATTGATCTTTAATGACTGATTTTAAAGCATTTATTGCTTGTTGTTGAATTTCAAAATTACTACATAACATAATTAAATCACAACCAACAGAAAATGCCGATATACATCCTTGGACAACACCAAAATTCTTATCTAATGCTTCCAGTAATAAACATTCACTTATTACAACACCGTCAAAGGCAACTTTCCCACGCAAAAGGTCAGTAACAATTGTTGGACTTAAACATGCATGTAAATCATTCGGATTAACCGTCGGTACGGCACAACCACCAACTAAAACACTATCAAGTAAATTATCTTTATTCAATTCAATATACGGCACCATGTTAAATTTAATCAATTGATCCGTTGATTCAGATATCATTGGTAATTCAAAATTGGAATTGATAGTTGCAGATCCATAACCTGGAAAATGTTTACCACAACTAATCATATTTTCATCTTTAAAAGCTCTAGCTGCAGCTCGAGAAAATTTTAATACAGTTTCTAGATTATATCCATAAGATCTAACACCGATCATTTGATGTATAAAAGAATTTGCAGTATTTTTCAAAATATCTAAAACTGGACCTAAATACATTGAAAATCCAATAGCTTTTAATTCTTTAGCTATAGCACGGTAAACTTGGTAGACTATCTCTTCTGAATTAGTTGCACTCAAAGTCATTGCACCGGGAAATTGTGTTATATATTCCTTATCGAATAATGAATTTAGCATTCCACCTTCCTCATCAATAACAAATATTATTGGATGTTCATAGTTTGATTCCATTGCTATTGTTTGTAAATCATGTATAAGTTTTTTTGCCTGTGATGCATTAGTAAAGTTTTTACCACTTAATATTATGAATCCAATATTATATTTTGTTATCAGTAATGTAATTTCCTCTGTTACATCGATACCATCAAACCCTACAAGGAAAAACTTTCCTACTTGATTCATTAAGTAGGTTGAGTTCATATTGTCACTCATTCTAATGATTCAAAACTTAGATATCAAATTCTATTGCTGAAAAATATTTATTTTATGTCTAGAAAAGGAAATAAAACCTGTTCCAAAGTAACCCTGAATTCATGTATAACCGGGTATAGGAACTTCCCCAGAAAAGAAGTGAAAAATGGAAAAATTAAAAATATTTTTTCCAGCTAAAAAATGCAACACAAGATAAACGTTAATTAAGTGGAGAAATTCCCGGGGTGCGATTGCAACATTACGGAAAGGCCGATTATCTACAGCCGGGTGAACTTCTCACTTTGGCATTTATAATGAGTGTGGCATTATTGCAACATTATAAATGTAGATTGTAACAGTAAGGAGTATGATGAATATGTTGACCAGGTGATACAGTTGTGAAAATGTTTTGAAATGGAGTAATAACTAATAACAATCAAATTTTCAATAAAAAAAATTGTTTATCTTATCTGTAAGAACCAAAAAAGCTTGATATTTTTGAATACTTAATGACAGATATAATACATTTTACCAACTGCTATTTAGCAGATAACTCTCAACTTGTAAAAAAAGATTTATACATAGATACAAAACAAGGGATAATTATAGATGGAAGTAGTTTAGATAAAGAAAATAATGAAAGTAAAGATGAGTGTCAAGATGGAACTAAAATAGAGGTTATTGATTTAGACGGAAATTTGATATCACCAGGATTTATTGATATTCAAATAAACGGATGTTTTGGACTCGATTATTCAACTACATTTGAAGACTCACAAAGTAAGGCTAATTTTGTATTGCATTATACTGAAAGTATGGAGAAATTACTAAATCATGGAGTTACAAGTATTTGTCCAACTGTTACATCAAGTTTTTCAAATGTTTATAATGATGTAATGATGATACTTGGTTTGAAAACTAGATCATCGACTAAAACTGATTCACTTGGTGTTCACCTTGAAGGACCTTTTATTTCACCATTAAAGAAAGGATGTCATCCACCTGAAACTTTAACAACTATGGAAAATGGATATCAATCATTAATAGATATTTATGGTGAAGAATTTGAGAAATATACTGCAATTCTTACAGCTGCACCGGAAGTTGGTAATTGCTTAGAAGTAATACCTGAAGTAACTAAAGATAATAAAATTGTTTTTTCAATTGGACATACAATGTCAGATTTTGATACTGGTTTACAGTCAATAAAAAATGGTGCCAGTATGATAACACACTTATATAATGCAATGCCAAATTTAAATGCTAGAAATCCTGGTGTTATTGGATTAACTAATATAACACAAGATATTTTACCCTCTGAAAAAATACCATATTATGGATTAGTTAGTGATGGAATTCATGTTCATCCAACAAATATTAAATCATCATATTTTGCAAATCCTAATAAAACTATATTAGTTACTGATGCAATGTATTTAATTGGATTGAAAGATGGTATTTATAAACGTGGTAATCAAGAAATTGAAAAAAATGGTAACCTATTACATTTAAAAGATATTAAAACAATTGCAGGTTCTGCAACTCATTTAATTGATTGTGTTAATAATTTAATTAAATGGACTGGTATATCAATTGAAAAAGCATTAGCTACTGTTACTAATAATCCTGCTCTGTCATTAAATATTTCTAAAAGAAAAGGGTTTTTAAATATTGGTTGTGATGCAGACTTAGTCATTTTAACACCACAAGGTGACATAAAACAAGTGTATAAACTTGGTAATAAGATTTTATAATTTTATATAAGTTAGGATTTTATTCAAATTATCGTTTATTAATGTATATTTTATTGGTATATTGATGTGTACTTTTTACAAACTTTTTGTCACAGTTTATTTTTAAAATTCCTGAACTTTAATTATTTTTCTTACTATTTGAAAACCAAACTTTTGAATTAAAGTAATTTAACCTTTTCTTTTGCTTCACATACACTATCAAGTTCTCATCCCTTTTTAATCAATTTAATAAAAGTTGATATCTTTATAGTCACTGTTAAAAGTTAATTTATCAAAAACACTTAGTCACGTGACTGTTTTTTAAAAAATTTAAATATGTAAAAAATTCAAAACGATGTCCCTTCGGGGACATATGGTCAAACGAAAAAATACAGAGAAGATTAGCATGGCCCCTGCATAAGGATGACACGCTTTACAAAGAGATCTTACTCAACTTTTTTTTCCAATTGATTACATCCTATGTAAAAACTAAGTAGTTCTGTTTGATATGTGCAATCTAGTGTTTGTGGTTAAAAAAGGGGTTAAAAAAATGAATAGACTTCAAAAATAAAAAACTTTTCAATCACGTTTTCGAATTTTACTTTCTAAGAATTTGCAATTTTTTTCAAAAGAAGTATTACTGGATTAATTAAACTTTAAGTTATTTTAATTATATCAATATAAACAGGGGAAATTACACAAATTAATATTAAACAAATTTAATCAGTTTCTTGAACTGAAGCAGTTGATTCATTTAAGAGTGAAGTAATATTTGCAGGTGGATAAATTGCAGTTAATAACATAATTAATTCATAAATTTCAGCTGGAACAGATTTTTGATAAATATCTAAAATTGCAGTTGGATCAGGATAAACTGATAAAGCTCTATAAAAACGAATTGCTGCATCAATTTCTTTACCAACAATTGCACTTAATTTTTCAGCTAAAGTAACTTCTTCTATAAAAGTTTGTTCCTTATTTGATGCAGATAAAGGTTCAGATAATAAAGATTCAACTAATTTCTTCTTTAAAACTTCAGTTTTTTCCTTCTTTGAAATTTCATTCTTTAATTTTTCTTCCTTTTCAGCTTGTCTCTTCTTTAAGTAGATTGATTTTCTGAATTCAGCATTATTTCTTCTTTGATAATCAAAGTAAAGACAATAACCGACTGCACCTGCAGCTAATGTAAGGAAAGTAACGGTAGCTGGATTTGCCATTTTATATGTTTCTAAATATGCTACTCTAGTGTAGGAAAGAACTTCAAAGAAAACAAATAATAAATCAGAACTACTCCAAAGGCACACAATTAATGTTGAACAAATTATCGATGAAGAAAAAATGCTGAAGTTTGTGAAAAGGGGAGAGTGAGTGTTGATTTATTATATGATGGTGTACAGATGAAAAAGTGGTTTATGTTGATTATGAAGGTATTTACATGGTTATAAGGGGATATGAAGGTATATTAATAGTATGTATATGAATAGGGAATATTACATGAGTTTAGTTAATATAGAGTAGTGTTGTGTTGAATAAAAGAAAGGAAATTATGTGAAAAGGTATATACATGTTTTCATGAATTTTTTTTTGATCTGAAATAAATCTTTAAAAATATTTTTTTTATCTTGAACTGGGTCTGAAACATTTGTTTTAACAGTGAAATTTTAATATATTTAGGAAATATATACAATTCAAAAATGGCAGTCAAGAAAAGAGCAACATTAAGAAATAAAAGTAGTAAAAAAATTGGGAACATTACAAAGAAAAGTGTTGAAGAAATTACTAAAAATGATAAAATAATTGATAAAATTGCAGAAAAAGTTGAAAAAAGTATTGAAGAGAATAAAACTACTAAATTTAAGATTAAGAGTAATAGTATAATAAGTAGTACGATAAGTACTGATCCTAATCAAGTTGGTATAAGTAAAAGTGCAATTAGAAGAAGGAAAAGAAAATTACGTGATCAATTAAGACCTAAATTAACAGAAGATTTATTAGATGCATTAACTGAGAGTACGAATACAGTTATTAATAAGGGAGAAGATGGTAAGGAAGAGATTATAATTGAAGAAAAGGTTAAGTTAAATCATTTACCAAATCCATTAAATAAAAGAGGAGAGATGGCATTATTTAAGATTGAGAATGAACAATTTAAACAAGTTTTAAAGAATAAAGATTTAAGAACTGGTGGGTTAAGTGCATTAAGGAATTCAATTTTAAGTAATTTAAATACAGAATAAAGCAGTTCTTAATTTTAGGTTTTTTTTGTAAAGATTAATTTATTTATAAAAGTAATAAATAAAAAAGGAAGATTTATGAATTAAGTTAAAAAAATGAAATAAATATAAAAGTAATAGTTTTAACTATAAAATTGTGTGAAATAGAATAATAAAAATGTTAATAAATAATAAACAAATATAATTGAATTAATAAGATCTATACCACATTCTACCAGTTGTATCACTCATCATTTTCTTTTGTAATTGGAAGATACCATATAATAAAGCTTCACAAGAAGGAGGACAACCTGGGACATAAATATCGACAGGAATAACTCTATCGACACCTCTAACAACTGCATAAGAATAATGGTAATAACCACCACCATTTGCACAAGAACCCATAGAGATAACCCATCTTGGATAAGCCATTTGATCATAAACCATTCTTAAAGCAGGAGCCATTTTATTTGTAACAGTACCAGCAACTATAATAATATCAGATTGTCTTGGTGAAGCTCTGAAAATAATACCTAATCTATCTTGATCATATCTTGGAGCTGAAGCGTGCATCATTTCAACAGCACAACAAGCTAAACCGAAAGTTGCAGGCCAAAATGATGATTTTCTAGCCCAATCTTTTGCTTTATCTAATGAAGTAATTGCATAATCCATAACATTTGATAAAGGTCTTTCACTTAAAACTGGAGTATCAGTTGGTAAAGTATTTGGTGTAAGACTTCCAGAGCGTATATTTGATATAGAGAATGATCTAATTGAATTCTTTAAAATTGAATTTGAAATTGTATTTGATTTAAATACTAAAGATTTTGATATTTGATTTAACATTTTATGAAATTTATATGTATGAAATATGTGTTTTTGTGTATGATTGTTAATATGCTAATAATAAATATTGATATTGAAATGTGTGTATATTATTTATGTATGTAAATTTCTTAGTTTATATCAAAATTTTATAATAAATGAATTACAAACAGACTGATAAACAATGGTAAATAATATAATTGAGATAGGATATAAGATCTTTACTAGTAACAGTTAACGATACCTGCAAGTGAAAACTCAAATGAAATTATCAAAGATGAATTGAGAGACGTTTGAATTCAAATTCAATAAATAATTGTGTAATTGGAGCGATTCTGTTGGTTGGAAAAGTTTTTGTATTTTTCATAGTAATAATTGAGGGGAATTGAATTTTTCATAAAAGAGGTATTACAATTACGTAATAACAATAGACGCGTCTACTATTAATAAAAGATCACGTGATATAGACGCGACTATTTTAGAAAAATAAAAAAATAATAATTAATTAGGGCTCAGTTGATCTGAGATTTTTATTAATAGCAACGTTAAATTTAACAATAAGGGAATTTTTAGGTTTACTCCTTTGTCGTTTGCTCATCTTTTTCTTCTTGCTATTATTTACATTCTTGTTCTTCGGACATCACCTTATTTAAGAGAATGGAAACAGGTAGTAATTAGCTATTTGTTGTAGTAAGTATGTTTTTCAAAAAAATAACATAATACTAACAGACTCAATTGAGGTAGTTAATTGAGAAGAAGTTAAAATCTACACGGACAAAGAGAAATCTATTATATAAAGATTTCACTATAAAAGTTTAATACAAGTGTCAATACATTTTACAGAATACCTTATCATGACATATCCAATCATAAATCATTAGAGGCAAAGGTAAATAAGTAAATAAATAAACAAAAGTAAATAAATCAAACTGACACGAAAACAAAACCAGCCATCGCGGAATACTAAAAACCGCCAAAAAAATTGGAAAAAAAGAAAAAAAATTCCCGAAACTATCTAAAAATATAGTGACGTTTTCTATTTTTGTTATCAAAAATATTCTATTGTTTGTTTACAATTTGATTTTAAATTTTTTTCCTTTTACCACAGCCACTTTTCAAAGGAGAGATAATATTCTATTGTGTGCATGTGTTTTACCCCTGATTCACATTTCTATTTCCATTTAAATACTCTTGAATTTCTGCTTTGATCTGCTATTCTCTCAAAATTCTGTTTTCACTCTTATTCTTATTACTCTCTTAAAAATTTCATTCTTTACTATTTATTTCTTCACTTTTTTTAGCAAAAGATAATAATGAACTTATCATTAATATACTTATTTTCTCTTATCACATTCACTTTATCATCTCCTATAAAACTTCAAAAGAGAAATTCTCGTTGGGATTATAGTTCAAAAGATATTTATGGTGTTAATATTGGTGGTTGGTTAGTCCTTGAACCTTATATCACTCCTTCATTATTCGAAGCTTTTGGTGGTGCCGATTCAACAAAACCTGTAGATGAATATCATCTTACTCAATATTATGGTAAATATAATGCTGAACAAGTTTTACAAAATCACTGGTCAACTTTTATAACTGAAGATGATTTCAAATTAATGTCTCAATATGGTTTAAATTTTGTTAGAATTCCAATAGGTTATTGGGCTTTTGAATTATTAGATAATGATCCTTATGTTCAAGGTCAAGTTGATTATTTCGATAAAGCTCTTAACTGGTGTGCAAAACATAATTTAAAAGCTTGGATTGATTTACATGGTGTTCCAGGTTCTCAAAATGGTTTTGATAATTCAGGTTTAAGAGATACTTTAACTTGGCAAAATGATCAAAATAATATTGATGTAACTATATCTGTTTTGAAAACAATCGCTGAAAAATATTCTACTGATGAATATAAAGATGTTGTTATTGGTATTGAATTAGTTAATGAACCAATCGGTCATGATCTTGATGAAACTAAATTAGAAGATTATTATAATCAAGGTTATGATATAATTAGAGAAAACGGTGATGTTCCTGTTATTATTCATGATGCTTTCTATCAATTAGATCATCATTGGGATAACATACTTAATACTGAAATTGATCCAAATGTTTGGGATGTTATCGTTGATCATCATCATTACCAAATTTTCTCAGTTGATGAATTAAAGAGAGATATTGATGATCATGTCAAATTTGCTTGTAATTTAGGCTGGCAAGAATCAAATGAATACCACTATAATATTGTTGGTGAATGGACTGCTGCTTTAACTGATTGTGCAAAATGGTTAAATGGTGTTAATAGAGGTGCAAGATGGGATGCAACTTATCAGAATGATTATCCACTTGGTACTTGTGATCATTTATTTACTGCAGATTATTCATATTTCCAAGATGAAAATGTTAGAACAATGTATAGAAAATATGTTGAAGCTCAAATGGATGCTTATACTCATACAAAGGTTATGGGTTGGGTATTCTGGTGTTGGAAAACTGAAAATTTAATTGAATGGGATTTCAAACAATTAGTTTCACTTAATATTATACCTCAACCATTAACTTCAAGAGAATATTATAATCAATGTGGTTATGTTACTTATTGATTTAATGTTCTTTATATATCACATTTTTTCTTTCATTCCCATTTTCATTGGCTGGTTTTCTTTGGTTCTTTCTTTTTTTTATTTCACTAACACTACATTTTTCTTTCTTTTGCTCTCTCTCGTTATTTATTAGACTAATTTACATTACATTCATTCTTTGTAAAACCTATTTTTATATATGTGTATCACTTATTTATAAAACAAACAAACAAAAAACATTTGTAACAGTATAAAATGAAAGTTTCATAGCAAAAAGTAGATTTCACACTATCACTGAAAAATTTCTGATTTTTGAATTTTTTATTGTTACATGTCAAAATTGATCTTAAATAACTAACTTTTTATTATTGAATTTCTACAAATCACACAGTTTTTTCTTCTGACCAACAATAAATACACAATAAAGAATGGAATGTCCAATCTGTTTAGAAAATATAAATGAAAATGATTCTAATTTTACAATAACTAATCCATGTAATCATTTTTATCATTTTGATTGTATTGATTCATGGACAAAACTATCATCATCAACATGTCCAAAATGTCGAATTGAATTAACTTCAATCATTAATAAATCAAATAAAATTGAAATCAATTATAAACAGCAAGATAAGTTAGTTGATATGATTAATAATGAATCAACTTCAGTTGATAATCATTTAAATAATGAAAGAGATAATCAAATTGATAGTCATTTGCATAATCAAAAATGTTGTATTTGTGACAATTTTGTTTTAATTAATCAAATTATAATTTGTCCACAATGTTCATCATTATATCATAGATCATGTTCTGATGGCTTAAACTGTCCATTATGCGAAGAATGGATTGATAATGTTACTTCTCCTCATTTAAGTAAACGTAGGAGAAATAATCATTTAAATATTGATAATGATAACGATAATGAATATTATACTAAAATTGTTGATGAATTGAATAATAGAACAAATAATGTACAAGAGGAAGCATCAAATAATACAGAGGAGCAAGCTTGGAATGTGTTGAACTTAATACAGAATGAAAAGACTACCTGGGCACAGCCTCCGATATCATCATCCATACCAACAAGTACAACTGCAGTTTCATCATCATCATCGTTAAATATTACTACTACTTCAACAATTGAAAGGAAGTTGAAAAGGCCAAATAGTCAAAAACTTGAAGTGAAATTAACTCATAATGCATTAGCTAAACTTGATTCGAAGTTTAACAGTTCAAATAGTAGGAAAAATCCTAAAAATATACGATCACAAATAATTCCACAGCAAAGAAGAATTATAAGTAAACCTGATGAACTTTCATTTATACAAAAATTAATTATCCAAAGACTTTTATTAAAGCCAATAATATCAAGTTCTGATATTTCGAATAAATTATCATTTGATGATTATACAAGTTTAAACAAATTATTATCACATAAATTATACGATATTATAAAGAGAAATGAAATAAGTATCTCTTATATCAATGGTATAATAGAATTAGCTGAACGTGAAGGTTTTTTACCTTTTGAAAATAGGAAAGATGTTGATAAATTTAATGTTTCATTTAATGATAATTCAATAGTAACAAGATTCGTGAACTGCAGTTGGCTGACAAATGATAATTATATTGATACATTAATTAGTGATGAAATTGCAAAATTTATGCAAGATAAAAATAGTTAGTTTGTTCATAATCATTCATTAGAAAGAGTGCTTATTATATATTAAATATTAAGTATTATAATAGTTTACAGATAAGTTGAATATATTTCAGTTATTCCATTACCAATAATAGTTTGTCCCTCATCAACATATTTATTAGTGTCTTTATCTAATATTTTAATATCAGGTGCAAATAAAACCAACTTATTATCTTTGAAAATAACTGGTGCATTCGTGAATGCAATGGTATGATTTAATCGTTTCCTATACTTGATGCATTTAAATCTTTCATTGTCCTTACTAGTATCATTTGAATTGGATTTTCTATTTGCAGTTTCATCATCATCATCATTTTCATTATCATCATTATCATCACCACCAACAGCATTCGATTTAATTAATCTTTGACTTCTTGATGGGACATCAGTATAAACTCCTCCACTCAGAATATATTCCAAATTATCATTTTGATTCCAAGGAGCAAAAAATTCAACATTATAAATAATTGAAACATTAATTATTTTCCATTCCCTTTGTTGTAAATCTAATGCAAAAGTTGTATAAAATTTAGATTGTTTCTGTGAATCATAAAATAAATCCAGTTTTTGATTACGAACTAAACCATCCATATCATCATAATCTTTATAATGAAATTTTTGACAACATTTTAAACCAGTTTCCCAATTATCAATTTTTGATCTACCATCTTTATCAAATTGATTAGTAATATTTTTATTATTAACATGGAAAAATTCAAAAGTTTTTTTATCATAATGTATTTCTTCAATACCTCCAATTATATTTATATAAGAACCAGAAATAAATGCTTGATGGCCACAAATACTTGGTTTTTGCTTTATAGGTGCAATATCTGCTAATCTATACCATAATTCAGTTTGAAAATCATAAATCCATGAATCATTCAAAACTGATTTATTATAGAATATATCAAAATTATTTTCATCAACAACTTTTGTATACATAATTGATGATCCACCTAAAACAAATAAAATTTTATCCTTTAATGATTCAATTGAACTTGTATGTAAATTATTCATTGAAAATGGTGAATGTGGAGATGAACTTGTATTATTATTTGAAGAATTTGATGATATACTTGTAGTTGCTGATCTAGTTGATTTTGATTTACTTTTATCAATTAAAAATGTCTGTGTTGTAAATGCTAGATTCATATTGAGTTTTTTCTTTATTGGATTTGGTGAAAATATTTTAACTTCATCGACTTTTTCACTATCTTTATCGTTATTATTATGTTTTTTTTCATGTATATCACTAAGTTCACTATTATCAGATGAAATCTCATCATCTTTCCATTTGAAAAAATTACTCAGTACACTACTCTCAATCAGATTCAATGAGAAGAAACCTCTTGGAGTTGGCCAATTTGAAATATCATCACTATGATTGAAAACACCTGTAAATTTAGAATTATTTGAATAATTTGGTAATTTATTCAAATTATTGTCAATGATATAACTAAAACATTCATCAACTAAACTGAAATTACTAATTGGACTTGCAACTGCTTGATCTGATGTACCATTACTATCAAGGAAAAAATCACATTTCCATAAATCATTCATTGCAATAAATGTAGTACCAGAATCATGTAATTTATAGCCTCCCATAACAAAAATAATAGCAGGTTCTTTATAACTACTTGAATAAGTCTGTTTATTATTGTTGATAGTGCTACTATTCCCATTATTAAACATTTTATGATCATCAAAAGTAAATTTATTACCCATCGATTTATTTTCTTCAATTGAAACAGAGACCATTGAATGACCAAATCTTGGAATTGAAGTTGAAAACATTGAACTATATGATGGATGAACTGATAATTTAATTTCTCTAAATTTACAATTAATTATATCAAATAACCAAAATTGATCATTTGGGATTAATTTTTTCTCAATTGTACAATGTAATTCATCAGGGTATGTAACTGTAGTTTCAATATCTAAACCACCATAAATCATAAAATATCGATTACTTAATTTAACTGCACTTGAACAAATCAAGGATTTTGGTGAGGAATGTAAAACTATCGAACTAACAGTTTCACTATTTGAATTTAACATAAAATCATTCAAGACATCAATATTTAATACCTTCTCAACATTATTATTATTATTATTATTATTATTATTATTATTAATGTTATGATTCCCATTAGCACTATTAGTAGTATTACTACTTGATTTATGATGATGACTGTTAATATTATTATTATCATCAAGATTGCAAACCCATCTAAAAGATTTTGATTCCGGCAGATATTTTCTAATAGAATTAAAAGGTTTCAGAGACATTGATTCTATTTTATTTTTATCCAAGGGTAATGGTAAATCATAATCACAAATCATTTTAAAATTTTCTGGAGGTATTTTGAAATTTTTAGTTAATTTTTTCAAAGTTTTCTCATATTCATCAGTTAACATTGCATTTATACCACCATATAAATAGACACCATCAGGCATATCAACAGCAGTATGATATGAGACACCAGCTAACGGTTGATCTGAGAATAAAGTTGGTAAATTTGCAAAACTATCAAAGTTTTGAAATTGTGCACTTCTATTAGTTTTTTGAATATTTTCATCATTTGAAGTAATTGCTCTATAAACTTCATGAGATTTATAATAATCAAATGATTCATTTGGGAAAAAATTAGATTTATTAGAATTTGATGTTAATGTTGATTTTAAATTTGAAAAATATTGATGATATTTATAATTTGCTTTATCATATTTATTAGGATCAGATAATGGGATCTTTGAATACATCATAATAGTTGATGCAGGTTGTAAATAGACAGGTAGTCCCGGTCTCCGTAGGTATTCCTCCATTGTTATATGCTAATTGCCAATACGACAAACTTGTGTAAATGATCAGAACGTGTTTCTGAAAAAGAAGAAATAGCAGATATATACGTAATTGTGGATGTATCGAAGAATCGGCGTAAAAATGGTTGCAACTTGACACATTTTGGTAGCGATAAGGTTTTTTTATCAACAACATTTCCCCACTACTAAGGATTTTCCTATTATTTATATTATCGAACCATATTACTGTTATAAGTATGAGTATTTATTAGATAGATATACTGTATTAGATATTATTTATATATTATATAGAGAATAATTAATTGGTAATACCGTAGTAGTGAAGGTAAGCAGATAAAGTCTTTGTACCCTCAATATAATTAGCAACATCAACTTTTTCATTAATTGAATGAGCACCATCATCACCTTTACCCATTGGTAAAAGCAGGACATTTGATTTTAATTGTTGTTCAAATGTAAGAGTAATTGGAATTGAACCACCTTCTCTAGTTAAATCTGGGTCAATACCCCAAACTTTCTTTGTTGCTAATTTAGCAGCAGTAAATTCATTATTAAATGGATCACTTACCCAATAAGCACCACCATGAATTAATTCAGCTTTGAAAATATTTGGAGATTTTAAGTCTTTAAACTTTTCATTACAATAATCAATAACTAATTTATCTAAAGTATCAGAATCAATATTTGGAACAGTTCTAATTGAAAATTTACCAATAACTTGTGAAGGTATAACAGTTTTAGCACCAGAACCTGAAAATGCACCTTCAATACCATGTAACGATAATGATGGATATCTCCATCTATGCATTAAAATATTTTTTTTATCTTGATAAATTGCAGTATTTGAACCTGAAGCTAAATTTAATTCATTAACATCAAATTCAATATCATTATATAAACCATCTTCCTTTTCAGTAACAGGTGCAACCATTTCCTTTATACCAGGTATATTAATTTCACCATTAACATCAACTAATTGGGACATAACTTTAATTAAATCTGTCATTGGTTCATGAATAACACCACCAAAAATACCTGAATGTAAATCAGCACCTGGACCTTTAATTATAATTTGATAATAATTACAACCTCTTAAACCATAAGTTAAAACAGGTTTTTTAGTACCAAGCCAATAATTATCTGATATACAAACAGAAGAAACATTTTTAAAATAATCATTTGCTTCTCTTGCAACTAATTCATCTAAACCTAAAGAACCAGATTCTTCCATACCTTCAAAACAGAAAACAATATTAACAGGTAATTCTAAACCTAATTCTCTATGAGCTTCAATTGAATTTAACCAACCCATAACAGGACCTTTATCATCAGTTGAACCTCTACCAAATAATTTACCATCTTTTTCAATTAAAGTGAAAGGATCAGAATCCCAACCATCTTCTAAAAGAGCAGGTTGAACATCATAATGACCATAAATTAAAATAGTTTTCTTATTTGGATCATTACCAAATTTTGATAAAACAATTGGAGGTAATTGTAAATTTTCATCATTAACAGGTGGAGGTTGAATACCTAAATCTTTGATTGTAATATCATCAGCACCTAAATTTTTTAATTCATTTTTTAAAAATTCAGACATTTCGAAAACTTTTGGTCTTAAAGTTTCATCACCAGAAACTGAAGGTATTGAAACAGCATTTGATAATCTTTGAATAAATTTTGGTTTTAATTCATCAATTTTTGCAAATAAAGGATTTAAAGTAGAATCAATTTCAGACATTTTATTTATATTAATTTTACCTAAACAATAATCTGGAATGTTAGTATTTGAATTTGATGAATTTGATAAGAATCTTAAATTATTAGAATTAAAAAATTTTTTAGAATTACAATTAAATTTTAAAGATTTAATGGAATTAGAAAAAATAAACATACCCTGTTGGGAGAAGAAATAAGAGATTTTTCAAATAAAAATTATTAATTAAAATAAAATTAAAATAAAATAAAATAAAGTCCAATCAATACCTTAGTAATAATTATAACAATTTATAATCTAAATACTGACATTAAAAAGAGCCACAAGAGTAATGGGCTACAAAAAAAAAATTTAAAATATTACGTAATATAATAGACGGGACGCTGAGCCACCAATTAATTTTTTTTAAAATTAAAAGTGCGGTCGATAAGACGATAAGACGATGAGACTACTATTAATAATTTAAAGTGGGGTATACATAATATACACTAATAATTTCCGTTTCAATAAGGGGCTCTATTTAATAATGAAAGGTACTACTATCTTTAAGTATTATGTTAGATCGATTATATTATAGTACTAGTTATGTATTTGTTTCTTATCTTATGCATTAGTTTATTATTAGTAATGTACTAGTATAAATGTACTAGTTGGTATTAATGATACATATAACATACGTCCGACGCATAGTCCCCTATATTATCATATATAATAACTATTGATTAATCCGTGCACCCTCATAGAAATTAATCTTTTCTTTTCTTTTGATTTCTGACTCAGAATTTCCATTATCACAACTTTTTAATCAAAATTTATATGACAAATATTGTCCATTTTTTTTTTCATTTTCAGTTTAGTGCGGTAAAACTGGAATTTTTCACTTTCAATTATTCAAATCAACGGTTTTTAGTAGTATTTTAGTTTACTTTGATTTATCTTTTATCTTCTTCTTTGTATTAAACAAACAAAATGTGTGGTATTTTCGCAGCTTATAAAGTGGATGATATCCAAACTTTTAAACCAAAAGCTTTACAATATTCAAAAAGAATTAGACATAGAGGTCCAGATTGGTCAGGTAATGTTGTCGCAAATTCAACAATTCTTTGTCATGAAAGATTAGCAATTGTTGGTTTAGATGCAGGTGCTCAACCTATCGTTTCACCAGATGGTAGATATACTTTAAGTGTTAATGGTGAAATTTATAATCATATTAATTTAAGAAGTGAAATTAAAGATTATCCTTTTAAAACTTTATCTGATTGTGAACCAATTATTCCTTTAGTTCAAAAATATGATATTGATGCTCCAAAACATTTAGATGGTATGTTTGCTTGGGTTTTATATGATAAACAAGAAGATAGAATTATTGCAGCTAGAGATCCAATTGGTATTACAACTCTTTATATGGGTAGAAATTCTTCAAGTCCAAAAACTGTTTATTTCGCTTCAGAATTAAAATGTTTAACCGATGAATGTGATGAAATTAAAGCTTTCCCTCCAGGTCATGTCTATGATTCAAATACTGATAAATTAACTAGATATTTCCAACCAAGTTGGTGGGATGAAAATAAAATACCTGAAACTCCACTTGATTTAACTTTAGTTAAAGAAACTTTAGAAATGGCTGTTAGAAAAAGATTAATGGCTGAAGTTCCTTATGGTGTTTTATTATCTGGTGGTTTAGATTCTTCCCTTATTGCTTCAATTGCTGCAAGAGAAACTCAAAAAGCTGCTGAAGCTGAAGCAAATGTTGCAATTGATGCAAATACAACTCTTACAGGTGTTGATTCAAAGGGTAACCTTTCATTTACTGGCTGGACTAAATTACATTCTTTTGCAATTGGTTTACCAGGTGCTCCAGATTTAATTGCTGCAAAGAAAGTTGCAGAATATATTGGTACTATTCATCATGAACATACTTTTACAGTTGAAGAAGGTTTTGATGCTTTAACTGATGTTATTTATCATTTAGAAACTTACGATGTTACAACTATTAGAGCTTCAACTCCAATGTACTTATTATCAAGAAAAATTAAAGCTCAAGGTGTTAAAATGGTCCTTTCTGGTGAAGGTTCTGATGAAATTTTTGGTGGTTACCTTTATTTCGCTCAAGCTCCTTCAGCTTCAGAATTCCATACTGAATGTGTCAAAAGAGTTAAAAACTTACATTATGCTGATTGTTTAAGAGCTAATAAATCAACAATGGCATGGGGTTTAGAAGCTCGTGTTCCATTCTTAGATAAAGAATTCTTAGAAGTTTGTTTAAATATTGATCCAAGTGCTAAATTAATTCATCCAAAATCAGGTAAAATTGAAAAATACATTTTAAGAAAAGCTTTCGATACAAAGGATGATCCAAATGCAAAACCTTATTTACCGGATGGAATCTTATGGAGACAAAAGGAACAATTCTCTGATGGTGTCGGTTATTCATGGATCGATGGTTTAAAGGAATTAGCAGAAAAATCAGTTTCTGATGAAGAATTTGCAAATCCAAAACCTGAATGGGGTAATGATATTCCAACTACTAAAGAAGCTTATTTCTATAGATGTAAATTTGATGAATTATTCCCTTCAAAGGCTGCTGCTTCAACTGTTATGAGATGGATTCCAAAGGCTGAGTGGGGTTGTCATGAAGATCCTTCAGGTAGATATGCTAAAATTCATGATGCTGCTGTTCAACATTAAAAATTTACTTGATTATTCTTTATAATAATAATAATAATAATAATATACAATTTCTATAAATAATTTTTCTTAATACAAATATACATAAATATAATTTCTTATTAAATTAACTAAATTTTGGTATCAATTATACATCCTTTAATAAATTTAAAACCTCTTGCATCTGTTTGTTCCCTTGTAACAACATCAACTTTATAATCAATGATTTTTTCATCATTAATTTCATCAATTTCTTCATTAAGATCAAATTCATCTTCCTTTTCAATATAATCAGTATTTTGTTCAATTTCTTCAAAATCAGGTGCTAATGCACTCCATTTTTGTAATGGTTTAACCCCCCACATGAAGATTGTACCACTATCCATTCCATTTGCACAAACACAACAAACATTACCATTAATTGATCTAGTTGCCCAATGAACATCAATTAATTCTTCATGTGCACCTTCTAAAATTTGAACTAATGATCCCATACTTGTCTCCCAAACATAAACATCATGTGCAGCTCCACTACCACCCTGTGATGATGCACAAACAAATTCTCCAGTTGGTGAAAATTTAACTGTATTCCATTGAATTCTATTAACAACATCTTGATATTTTTGTTCAATTTCTAATTCAAATGTTGTATCTTCCTTATACCAATTACTTATATCATATTGTTTAATTATTCTATCACTTGAATTAACAATTAATCTACTAATTGGTACATTATTTAAACCAAATAATAAATTTCCATCATTATCATAATATGCCTTTTCAACAATTTCAACACCTTTAATATTACCATTACAAATTTTGATATTTTTAATAGCTTTTAGATTTTCAATATCAATTATTTGTAACCATCCCATACTTGTACCTGTAATTACATAATTACCATTGAAAAATGAGAAACAACATAATGAAACTCCAATATTTTCATTACCTACATCAATATCAATAATTTGACCATTTTTAACAATGCAAACTCCTCCATCAACTTTACAAACAATAATCATCCAATTATCCCATAATAAATCTTGTTCTATTATATCAACATTCCAAACACCACCTGTAAATACATTCTCCCAAATTAAATTAATTTTAGAATTTTCTAATTCATGAATACAAATTTTCCAATCTCTTGACCATGATAATAATCCACAATAATTTTCATTATAAATCCATCGTAATCCAGTTATTGGCATTGTATGTGATTTAATCATTGTAGTTACATTATTCGTCCATGTATCAATTATTAAAATTGTACCATCTAATAATCCTGATGCAATATAATGTCCACATGGTGAAAATTGTAATGATGTTGAATGTCCATATGATAATGTCATTGTTAATGTTGTAGGATATTCCGCCGTTATAAACTGTGGATCATGTAGTGATAAGTTCATTGTCTTGTTGGTCTATCAAAGAATGAAAGAAAGCATTGGAACAATTTGATCTTACTTACACGTATAGAGTGAAAAATTATAAAATTATTCTATAATCGGATTTTAAGATAACACAGTTTTTAACGATAGCTAGAAAAATTTACTTATAAATACAAAATAAAATGAAATGAAATGAAAGTAAGAGAAAAAGTAAGTTAGATTAAACTAAAATGAACACTACAACCTTCTTTGTGCATGTAATGAATCATCATCATAATATTCATCATCATCATAGTTGTTATTATGATGATCATTGTAGAAATTTTCTTCTTGAACAGGCGATGATGGATGAATATTAGTAAAATCAGTTGAATTTATTCTTTCACCATAAACACTTAAACCAGCTGTATTATTTGTTAATCCACTTATATGTGATTCATTTCTATTATGAGAGAATGGAATTTGAACACTATCCGATTCGAAAGGATTTTCTTCATGTGTTTTAAATGGATTTTTAGTAGTATCATTAATAACTGAAGAATCCAATGAATCACGATCTGCATTAATTTGATTATTATTATTATTATTACTAATAGTTGGTTCAACTGACTTCTCATTCTTATTATTTTTGAATGATTTGTTTCTACCTAATAATGACTTACCTCTTGTTAAAAAGCCTGTTATACCACCTTTTGGAGTTTCAGAATCTGATGAATTATTTTCATTATTTGTAAATAAATTAGTTTCAGAATCTTTAAATTCAGGTGAATCAGCTTCCATTTTTTGATTATCTTCATTAATATTTTGCATATCATTTTCCCAATTATCATTATGATCTCTTGCAACCATACCTAATTCAAATAATTCATTTGATAATAAATTATCAGTATTTAATGATTGATGTTTACGTTGGAATGAAGTTCTATCATCTTTTGTTGGAGAAAATTTAGCATCAGGATTCTTAGAGAAAATTGTAAATGCAGCTAATAATAAAATAACAATTAATAAAATTAATGAAACTGCTGCATTCATAATAAAGAAAACTAAACCCATAACTGAAGCAACTCTAAATGGTTGATCATAAATACCCGAGAAAAATGTGAAAAAGAATGAATTAATTGTTGTAATAACTTGAATGAAAATACTTAAAACATTTGTAAATTTATCCATATAAGGTAAATAATGACACATTAAACCAAGATAAAACATATCTAAAATCCATAATGCCATTGCTTGAGTTCTACCTGATGATTGTGCAAGACCAACAAAGAATGACTTAACGAAAATATATGATAATGAAATTGCACAGAACCAATACTTTGTTGCATTTAACATTGTATATAAAAATCCATAACGACTTAAAATTTCAGGATTACCATAAAGTAAAGCAGCTGGATTACCATGTTCATTAATTGATTTTTTACCATATCTAATAACTTGGAAACATGCAAAACCTAAAGTTGCTAAAGTTAAAATTAAGAATAAAACTGCAATTGTAACAACTGCACCTGAATCAACTTGTGTAAATTCATATAATGATAAAATTAATAACTGAGGATAACCAATGAAAATATATCTTGCTAACATACCTTTAAAAGTTGGTTTCCAATCAGCTCTATATTCAATATTTTTATTAATCCAATTTGCCTTTTGACCCTTTGATAAAGTTTTATTGAGGTATCTATAAATGAAAAAGACACCAATTAAAACATATAAACATAAAATGAAAAATGTAAAACCTGTACAAACGATTGCTGAAGGTTCAATATTTGAATCAAAACCAATACGTTTAATACCTCTTAAAACAGTTAAATAATCATTTGATTCAACACGAGTCATTGGAATAAACCATTTAGGATCTTGATCCTTATCATTTCTTGGAGCAATGGATTTAGTGTTAATAATTGAATCAATATTAAAATCAAAATCATAACCATAACCATAATCAAAAGAAGAAGAAGGAGATGATGATGAAGATAAACCAAAGAATGAACCAATTTTATTAACAAAATTTGAATGTGATATATAATCAATTGAACGTTGAGTTAAAATTGATTTAACACCACTTGTTAAAAATTGAGTTGGAGTACCACCAGTTGCTTGAACAAACCAACGGAAAATTTTTTGCATAAATTCAATTCTAATTAACCCCATTGACCAAGCTAAATTTTCTGCCCAAGAATTAGCAATCATTGGAACTTGATCAGCTGAAACCATTGTAATAATGACAACACTTTGAAAATAAGTAAATAAAGAAATTGCAGCAGCTGACATTCTTGAAGCTGAAGCTGAATTACCGAAAATTGATAATAATGCAGAAATTAATAAACCTAAACCTGCAACAACAGCTGTAGCCCATTTAGCACCTTCATGAGAAACATTTTTACCATTATCAAATGAAGCTTGTAAACAACCTAATAATCCATTATTTTCATCAGTTATAATTAATCTTGCAACTGCATCTAAATTTGGGAAAGTATATGCAATACCAGGAATTTTATCAACATATTCTTTTGAAATATATTCAATTGATTCAACTTCCATATGAGATGGAGTAATTGGACAAAATTGTTTTAAATTTAAATCACATAAATCAATTGTTTCATGAATAATATCAAAACCAAAAGCATAAACAGTTGCAAAAGCTTTTAATTTACCTTGAATTTTTGCAGTAATTGAAATATCATAATTAATTGAACGTTTTTCAGCATCGAAAACAACATTAAAATAATTTGGTATAATATCACTATTATTTTTCATACAGTTAACTAAAGAATTTGAATATAATCTTCTTTCAGCATTTGTAACATTTGATAATGATAAAATTAATAAAATGAAAGATATTATCTTAAATTTTAAGTTTGATATGCTGTTAAACATATTGTATTGTTTTATTGAGTAATTCTTTGTTGAAATAAGTAACTTGTTGAAATAAACAATAAAATAATGTAATATAATGTAAGAGATGGTGATATATACTATAAGGAGAGTATATAGAGGATATAAATAACTATAGAGCTAAGCAGGAAAGAAAGTAAGTAGCCTGATAAAAAGAAATGACTGAAAAGAAAGAAAAGAAAGAAAAAAAAGAAAAAAAAGAAAAAAAAGAAAAGAAAAAGTGATAATAATAATTGAAATAGAGAATACAATACAATCAGCCTCTGTAAAAGTCATCTTTGTTCAGTTACATAACAGATCAAATCAACAGAGCGAGGAAAAAGAAAAGTTTTAAATTTTTATTATTTTTCAATTTGGTTACTATTATTATCTTTAGTACGTAATCATTAACATGAAATTTATATCATTTTCATTATTTCATTATTTCATTTCATTGACATTAAATAACTTATATATAATAATTATAATAATAATAAAAGAAGTAAAAGTAGAAGTAAAAATTTAAAACAAAAAGAAGGAGGAAATACACATAATATCATAAAATGAAATAAAATTATTTCTTCATATCATGAACAACTTTAATAATTTGTGCAACAACATCAGGATTTGATAATGTTGAAATATCACCTAATTGATCTTCTTCACCAGCTAAAATTTTTCTTAAAATTCTTCTCATAATTTTACCTGATCTTGTCTTTGGTAAATCATCAACAATTAAAATTAATTTTGGTGCTGCAAATGGTCCAATTTCTTTACGAACTGTTAAAATTAATTCCTTCTTTGTTGAATTTAATTCTTCAATATTTGAGAAATTTTTTTTTAATGAAACAAATGCTGCAACTGCCGAACCAGTTAATTCATCAGGGAATCCAACAACTGCATTTTCACTAACTAATGGATGTTCAATTAATGCAGCTTCAATTTCAGCTGTTGATAATCTATGACCTGATACATTAACAACATCATCAACTCTACCTAAAATCCAATAAAATCCATCTTTATCCCTTGCACATCCATCACCTGAAAAATAATATCCATGATAAGGTTTTAAATAAGTTTCTAAATATCTATTATAATCATTCCAAATTGATCTTGTCATTGATGGCCAACATGTTTTAATACATAAAACACCTTCAACATTATTACCCTTTAATTCTTCACCTGTAACTGGATCACAAATTGCTGGTTCAATACCGAAAAATGGTAATGATGCACTACCTGCCTTTGTTGGTGTAATACCTGCTAATGGACAAATTAAATGTGAACCACTCTCAGTTTGCCAATAAGTATCACAAATATGTGCTTTATTTCTACCAATAAATTCATTATACCATTCCCAAACATCTTTTGCAATTGGTTCACCAACTGAACCTAAAACTCTAAGTGAATCTAATTTAAAATTTTCAATATATTTTTCACCAGCTCTTTTCAATAATCTAAGAGCAGTTGGTGCAACATAAAATTGATTAACTTTATATTTATCAACAATTTCCCAATATCTTGAAAAATTTGGATAAGCAGGTGTACCTTCAAAGACAACAGTTGTTGCACCATTTAATAAAGGACCATAAACAACATATGAATGACCAGTAATCCAACCAACATCACCTGCAGTGAAAATAATATCATCTTCATGAACATCGAAAACATATTTAGTTGTTAATAATGCACCTAAAAGATAACCTGCAGTTGTATGTAAAATACCTTTTGGTTTACCAGTTGAACCTGAAGTATATAAAAGGAATAAATTATCTTCACTACTCATTGGTTCAGGTGGACAATAAGGATTATATTTAATAACTTCTTCATGCCACCAAACATCTCTCTTAGAATTCCAAGGAATATGAGAATTACCAGTTCTTTTGAAAACAATAACATTTTTAACATCAGGACAATGAATTAAAGCATCATCAACAATTTTTTTTGTTTCAATAATTTTACCACCTCTCATTGATTCATCAGTTGTAATAACAATTTTAGAATTAGCATCTAAAACACGATCTTTTAAAGAAGTTGAACTAAAACCTGCAAAGACAACTGAATGAATTGCACCAATTCTAATAATTGCCATTAATGCAACAATTGCTTCAGGAATCATTGGTAAATAAACAGCAACAGTATCACCCTTTTTAACACCTAAATTTTTCAAAACTTGAGCAAATTTACAAATATCTTTTAATAATTCACCAAAAGTAATAATTCTACCTTGATTAATTTCATCAGCTTCATAAATAATTGCAGGTTTATTTGGATTTTTAATTGCCCATCTATCAACACAATTATAACAAGCATTTAATTCACCATCAGTAAACCAAGCAGAAGGTTCACCATTATTATCTCTTAAATGAGGAGCTTTTGGAATTTTAGCAGTTGTAAAAGGTTTTGACCAAGATAAATTTTCAATTGCCATTTTACCGAAAAATTCAGCAGGATTTTCAATTGATTCTTTATACATTTTTTCATAATCATTAAAAGAAGTTAAATGAGGTTTTGAAGGATGTCTTTCAAGGAAACCTGAAGGAACTTCTAAAGCTTCAATATTCATCAAATGTTCATTCTCTAAATGAGTTTCTGGCATTTTGATAAGTTAATTTAATATAGTATAGTATTAGATATAAGATATAAGATTTAAAATTTGTTTGTTGAATAAAGAATAAAAGAATTAAAGATAAGAAATAAAATATATGAGCCAATTTAATAAAGTGGGCGAATATTAAGATATTTATAATAAAATAAAATTTAAATTAAATCTAAATAAATTACATTAAGAAAAGATCTATAATATTTTAATACAACATTACCCCACATGGTAAAATTTAAAGAAGGGTCCCACTTTGAAGAAAGAAAGGTTAAAGCGGTAATAAACAAGGTAATAAACAAGGTAATAGTTAGATTAAAGTAAAGATAACTAACTTATTGTAATATTAAATTCCAGTCATCCGTTGTTAAATTGTAATAAAAATAAAATGAAAATTTAGTGATAAAAAAGAGAAGACCCTCTTTAATGATAAACTCCGCTCCGGATCGGATGCCTGGGATTTTTATACGAAGCCTTCTCCTATTAGACTGTGGAGAGGGGTTATTTATTATTACGTAATATATTTTAATAAATTATTACGTCATCATCATCACGTGACAAACCAAGGTCGATGAGACTCTAAGAACTTAATTACCAGTTTGATGGCTTAGCTTTAAATTAATGATGCATTGGTTAAAAATAGCAAACTCTAAAATTTAAATGAAAAAAAACGCGTTTTCTGCTCTATTAAATTTATATATATGGAGAGGCTTGATTTTATTACAATCTCAATGTATTATCATGATGGTGTTGGTTTATAAAATATTGGTTTATTATGATAATAGTTTTATCTTTTTAAATATTTTTATATTTTATCTATCTTATCTTCCCTATCTTATTTAACAAAGATGATCTTTCATAATTTATTATCATACATACTACTAATATCATTATCTATTCAATCATCAAATGCTTATAAATATTTAAGATCAAATTCTTTACTTACTTGTATGGAAAATTCTGAATTTAGTTCAACTTTTTTCGATGTTTATTATTATCCTCATAATTCAACTGCAGTTTTCACAGTTGATGGTTCATCTGCAATTTCTGGTAAAATTAAAGCTCATTTTGAATTAGTTGTTTATGGTTTATCAGTTTATCAAGATTCAATAGATTTATGTTCTCTAAATTATCCAACTGTTTGTCCAATTAATTCAGGTCATATTAATTTAGAAGGTACTTATACAATTAAATCTGATTTAACTGATCAAATTCCTTCTGTTGCTTATACTATACCTGATTTAGATGCTTATGTTTTAGTTATGGTTTATTCAACTGATGATAATGATAATGAAACTCCTTTAGCTTGTCTTAAAGCAGAAGTTTCAAATGGTAAAACTGTTCAAACTAGATATGCAGGTTGGCCAATTGCAGTTATTTCAGGTTTTGGTTTGGTAGTTTCCTCATTTGTTACCATTTTAGGTCATTCTGCAACTGCTTCTCATATTGCTTCAAATGCTGCTTCTCTTTTCATTTATTTCCAAAATTTAGCAATTATGGCAATGATGGGTGTCGGTAGAGTACCCCCAATTGCTGCTTCTTGGGCTCAAAATTATATGTGGTCTTTAGGTATTATAAAGGCTGATTTTATGCAAAGTATTATTTATTGGTATGTTCAATCAACTGGTGGTGATGTTAGTTCAGTTCTTTCAAATAAAGATTTAATTTCTTTATCTGTTCAAAAATTAAAACATTTTGTACTTAATAAAAGAGCAATTACAGCTGCTGCTCCAGCTGCTGATGATTATTTAACTGATTCAACTTTGTATTATACTGATGAATATGATTTAACTTCCAAAACATTGGTTTTAAGAGGTATTAAAAGAGTTGCATTTTTAGCAAATATTGAAATTTCAAATGTTTTTATGACAGGTATTATTTTCTTCCTTTTCATTGGATTTTTACTTATTTTCCTAATTTCAGTTTTTAGAGGTATTTGTGAAATTTTAATCAAATCAGGTACAATTAAGAATCATAGATTTTCATATTTTAGATCAAATTGGAATTTAATTATTAAAGGTGCAATTTATAGATATTTTGATATTACATTCTCAACAATTGTCTTATTGTGTGTTTGGGAATTTACTCAAAATAATTCAAGTGGTTGTTTAGCATTTGCAATTATAATTTTCGCAGTTGTAATGATTTTAATGAGTTATGCAACCATTAGAATCTTCTTTGAAGGTATGAAATCAGTTAATCAATATCAAAATCCTGCTTATCTATTATTTGGTAATGATAAATTTTATTTTAAATTTGGTTTCCTATATGCACAATATTTAGCAAGAAAATATTATTGGGTTGTTTTCAATTTCTTTTATTTATTCATTCGTTCATTATTAATTGCAGTTTTACAAAATAATGGTAAAGTTTGTGCTTGTATTATATTTGCAATTGAAATTATTCATACAATTGTTGTTTGTTGGTTTAGACCTTATATGGATAAACGTACAAATATTTTCAATATTTTTATTGCAGTTGTCAACTTAATCAATTCAATTTTTTTCCTGTTTTATTCAAACGTTTTCAAACAACCTCCAGTTGTTTCATCAGTTGCTGCAGTTGTTTATTTTATTCTTAATGCTATTTTTGCATTAATTCTATTAATTTTCACAATTGTTACTTGTACAATTGCTTTATTACATAAAAATCCAGATGTTCAATATCAACAAGTTAAAGATGATCGTGCAGCTTTTATGACATTTGAAAATAATGTTAATCAAAATAAAGATTTAGAATTATCAGCATTGGGTGAATCTGCAATGCAAGGTCAAGATCATGATGCTTTCTTTTCAAATAAAGAAAATGAAAAACCAAAATTAACTCCTTATGAAATGGATAATACAAATAGTAAATCACATCTTGAACCTTATAATCCTGATTATAGTAATGATAGTATGAATACAAAGAATAACTATAATAGTAATAATAAATTAAATCCATTTGCTGCCAATGATGATGCTTCAGTTGTTAGTTCAACTTCTTATGATAGAGAAAATCCTTTTAGTAATAATAATAGATTAAGAAATCAATTATAATCATCATTTACTATCATTTACTATCATTAATTCTTTACTAAATTTATTTAACTTTTATTTTCTTTGTATTTTATTTATTTAACGTTTACTACTTTCTTTTTGGTGTTTATGCGTGTCTGTATTTTATCAATATAAAATTATATCAAATTCTTTAAAAAACTAAGGTTTCGCATTATGTCAGTTAATCTACAAACCGTTTTTACTTTCTTTTCCTATGGATGATAGGAAGGATAGTATTGAGACGAATACAACTTGGGATAGTTTAGATGATGATGCAGTGTTATCATTCATGAATAAATTAGATTCTCATAATCAAGTTAAAGAAAATAATGTTAAAAAGGAAGTTTTAACAGATGTTGACACCGATGTAGATACAGAAAATGATAATGATGATGATGAACCTAAAGTAATTGATAAACCTCAAGAAGGTAAAAGTAATGATGATATGTTATATGCTTCAATACGAACATCACAATGGAGCTCAATGAATGATTCAAAATTTATTAGTTATGTTAATAAATTAACTCAATCAAAACAACTTGATACAACTATTGAAGTTGAAAATACTTCTTATAATGATGTACAACTGTTATCATCTCCTATATTAGTTGGACAACATGAAATAGAAGCTGAAGCAAGTGACAACAATGACAACAATGACAATAATGATAATAATGATAATAATGAGGAAAATAATGGAAATGAGGAACCATCATATGATCAATACGATAATTACGAAGACTATTTTGCTGAAAAGAACAGAAAACAAAACCTTCAAGGTGAAGAATTATCAAAATTTCTAAAAGCCAATGATGATTCAGGGAATGATTATCCACCAATTTTCAAAAACTGTGCAATTCATGTTAATGGCAGAACCGATCCCGACATTTTACAATTAAGGAAATTAATTTTATTATATGGTGGTAAATATGTTCATTATTTATCATCAAAAGGTTCGGTAACTCATATAGTTGCAGAAAGTTTACCTCCAAGGAAAAGAGTTCAATTTGGTAATTGTAAAGTTGTTTCGCCTAAATGGATAATGGATAGTATTGAAGCTAAGAAACTATTGGATTATTCATTATATAGAATTGAAAAATTAAATGATTATGGACAACAAATCATAAAGTTTCCTAAAAAAGATATGGTTGAAAAAGATGGGGAAATTGTTGATGATAATATTGATGATATTGATAATGATCCATTAAGTCAAGAGTTAAGTCAAGAACTTCAAAATACGGGTATTGATGCAACTCATCCTGATTTCCTTAAGGTATTCTTTAGTAAGTCAAGATTACATCACTTAAGTTCTTGGAAATCTGAACTAAGATCTAATTTTATAACTGAAGCAATTACTGTTCTTCAATCAAAGGAGATTCCACAAACCTCATCGCAAAGAATAATAATGCATGTTGATTTCGATTGTTTCTTTGCAACTGTATCAGCAATGAAACATAATCCACCGATAGATATTAATACAGTACCGTGTTGTGTTACACATGGTGGCAAATCAGCAGATATTGCATCTTGTAATTATATTGCACGTCAATTTGGTGTTAGTAATGGAATGTGGTTAAGTAATGCAAAAGAATTGTGTCCAAATATTGTTTCATTACCTTATTATTTTGAAGAATATGAAATTTTTTCAAAGAAATTTTATCAGAAATTATTGTCAATGGATATTAACACAATATTACCAGTTAGTATTGATGAAGCATTAGTTGATATTTCTTATCTCTGCTCACAGGATCAAAGTGTGCAACAAATTATTAAAGATATTAAGCAGGAGCTAGATAGTATTACAAAATGTACTCTTAGTTGTGGAGCTGGGAGAAATGTATTACTTGCCAAACTTGCATTAAGAAAAGCTAAACCAAATGGTGTTTATTATATTCCTAATGATGATGACCAAATCGATGAATTTTTGAAAACTGTTGATGTTAAACAACTACCAGGATTTGGTAAGAAACTTTACCAAAAATTGAACACATTTTACCCAAATAAGAAAGAAATAACTGTATCAGATATAAAGAAAATTGATAGATTACCATTAATTAATACATTTGGAGCTAAAATGGGTGCAAAACTATATGATTATGCTAGAGGTGTTGATGATCTATCAATTGATATTTTGAAAGATACTGATAAGTATACCAGAAAATCAGTTAATATCGATGTTAATTGGGGAGTGAGATTTAATACTGATCCCGATGTTGAAACTTTTCTGTCAAGATTAGCAAATGAATTGAGTAAACGATTGTTGGAAATTAAAATGGTTGGAACATCAGTTACATTGAAGTTATCAATACGACATCCAGATGCACCCATTGAACCTACTAAATATATGGGGATGGGTAGATGTGAATTTACTTCAAAAACTGCCAAATTGGGTGTGGCTACGAGGGATTCTGGTGTTTTAGGTTCAGAGTTAAAGTATTTATGGAGGTTTATGAATGTTGAACCTAAAGAATTAAGAGGTGTTGGGGTTAGTATGAATAAATTAACTCACGATGATAATAATATTGATAATAAGCAAATGAAATTAAATTTTACCTCTAATGTAAATTTGAAACCCCCTGTTACAAATAAAAGTCCATCACTAGAGGGGTATCATTCACCAGTCAAAAAAACATCAAGAAGTAGGACAGGTTCACCAGTGAAAGATGACCCCGAGGAACAAATTGATTGGGATGTGTTCAATTCATTACCACCAGATTTACAATTGGAGATCAAAAATGAATTAAGAAGAAGAAAGTTACAAAGCTCTCCTAAGAAACGTAAATTATTTGCAAATGATAAAGATATTGCTAATCTTCTTTCACCTAAGAAGAAAAAACTGACAACAGAATTAGAAAAGGAACAATATTTATCACCACATAAAGTAATGGAACAAAAACAAAAGAATATAGTGTTTCAAGGTATTCCCGTCACTGATGAATCAAATCTTCTGAAAAAATTAGTTGCTTGGATGGATTACACATTAATAGATAATAATGAATTAAATGAAAATGACCTTTCACTATTTCGTGATTTTATGATTCAAATACTGTCTTCAAATGATACTTTACGGTTCTTACGAATATACCAAACACTAAATCGCAGGATTTTAGTCTCTCCCATTCAAGAATCCAAACAATTTTACAAATGGAAAGAAGAATTGGAAAGTCTTAAACAGTTAATCGGAGAGAAACCATTATCTGAATTCCAGTTTAAATTTTAAATTTTCTTTAAATAAATAGTCTATATTTTCTATGTAGCATATTCTTTAAATATCCTTAACGATCAATGAACTTGGAGCTCTTAACCCCCACTCAGTCCATGAACCATCATATACTGCAATTTTACTTGAATCATAACCAGCCAATTGCATAGCACATCTAACAACACAAGCGGTAACACCAGTACCACACATTACAATAACTGGTTTTGAATCATCAGTTATTTTATTTTTGAAAATACTCTTTAATGACATTGTTGATAAAAACGATTTTTCTGGAGTTAAAAGATCTGTGAATGGTATATTTATCGCATTTTTAATGTGACCTGGTGATAAACCTGGTCTTGGTTCAGGTGCTTTACCTGTAAATCTTGGAGCTGATCTTGCATCAATTAATGTATATTCAGAACCAATCTTATCATTTTCCACTAATTCTAATAATTGTTCGTAACTGACAACTGTAGTTGGATCAAAAGTAGCAGTATACTCACTTGGTGAATAAGGAGTTGGTGAAGTAACTAATGTATTATTTACTAATGTATCAGATCCATGGACTTTCATAACTAAATTTGGATCAGAATGTGACTTTGTGTAAGATGGGTATGTATTCAGTATATATAATTTAGAGACATCATGACCAAAAATTTCAAACATCCAAACAGCACGACATAAACTGAAGATACCTTGTTGATCATAAAATAATAAATTTGAATCGTTTTTAATACCTAGTTCTCTAACTGCTGATTCAAAATCGTCCTTTGTTGGTAACATATGTGGGTATTTAGATGTAAAATCTTTGACTTTTTCAATATCGAAAAAGACAGCATTATTTATTCTACTTTTCATGAATTCATGGTAACCATTCACTGGAACATTTGGCATATACCAAGATGAATCTACTGGTATTATTGAATCCGTGTGTTTCTGATAGAATGAAGCCACACTTGCGGGTGCTACTAATGAGATCATTCGTTTAGCAAAAGAATTTGAAAACTTCAAAAATGATTTAAAGCTTGTAGTCAACATTGATAAAAAATTTTTCCTTGGTTACTGATAAGAAACTACATAATAATAACAATAAGTTTAAATAAGAACAAGGGTAGAGGATTGCCGATAACAATTGTCCACTTGAGGGTTTATTAGGTATAAATTCAAAATCAACGGTTATGAGCGGGTTTACGTAATCACTTACTATTTTTTTTTACTTTCTCATGTTAATGAAACGAAAACATGAAAATCGGAGAGTTCACAATAATTGCAAGAGGAATTTGGGTTTAAGTTTCTTGTATATTAGACAATAGTGCTTGGATTGAAGCATCTATATTCTTTACACACATAATGGATTACTCTGACATTTTGGGGAATGGAGATGGGATGGAAGAAATACGTGATACTGACTTTGATTCAGTTTTGAATGGTCAAATTGCAACTTTTGAAAATATGTTTGATGGCAAAACTGAACATGCTGAGAATGCCATTGATTTCAGTGATGAAGATGAATTAGCAGATGAAGATGAAGAAGAGGAAGCTAGAAATAAGGTGAATAATGATGAAAATGACAACGAAAATGATGATGAGGATGAAGAAGAAGAAGATGATTTTATGAAAGAATTACAACAAGAAGCAATGGAAGGAGTGGAGAAACCAGCACAGAAAGAAGAAACTGAAATGAATGCAGTTTTAGGATTAGGTGTTCCTGGTCATGTAGGTTTGCAAGATTTGGATTTTGCATCAAATTCACTCTTAGATTCAACAAAACAAATTGGTGATTCAGATATTGAATTATCTGATGATGATGAAAGTGAAAATATTAAAGGTGAACCATTTAATAAACAGCATATTAACAAAAATGAAAAACATGATCAACAAAAATTAATTAGTGATGAAGAAAGAAAGAAGAGAAAGGAGGAAGAGAAACGTTTGAAAGAAGAAAGACGTGCTGCAAGGAATAAGAAAATTGTCAAGATTCTTTTCCCAAGTTTTGAACCAGGAAAGAGAATGCAATTACAAAAACTTTTCCCTATTATACCATTAGAATATACTTATCAACAACCACCTCCCGTAACTGCACCATTATTACCTAAAAAGACATTTTTCGAAGTTGATGATGATGAACTTACTGAATTTAAAATGTCTGCAAAAAAACTCAAAGAACATAATAAATTAAATAAAAGATCCAATAATCACATGCCCGATGCTCGTATCATTAATATCCAACTTGAGGAAGATTCTCAAACTGTAGAAACCAACGAACCTAATAAACGACCAATTACGAAAATCTCTTATGATACAGATTTCATAATAACGACACCTGATTGGGATGATGAAAAGATATTTAATGTTAACGATGAAATTATAAATTTACCAGAACGTAAAAGACTTAAATTTGAAGCAAGTAATTGGGAAGATTGGGTTGATGATGACGAAGATGTTATTTTTGAAGGTAATTTAGATTTAGATGCTATAAATCTGAAACTCGATATGAATGATCCAAACTTAATGTTAATTGATGATTCTAAGCAACATCATGTTAAAAGCGCAAATATTAATAATGATTCAAGTATACCTACTACGCAGAAACTTTTGGAACAAAAATTCAGTATATCTAATGATAAAGAATATGATTTATTGAAATCAAATACACAAATAAAGGTCAGAGCTACCATAGGAACTATGAATATAGAACATGCTCTTCCTGCTATCAGATTACAATCACCATATTATCAAGTTAATCCACCTATTAAAGAAAAAAGAACATACCATAGAAATAAATTCAATGTTAGAACAAATGTTAGAATATTCTTTTCTAAACCAAGAACTAGAAGGAGGAAGAAAGATAGAGGAAAAGAAATATTCGAAATTTTCAAGAATTCAACTGATCTTACATTAGGTGATACTGCTCCATTCTTCCTGTGTGAATATAGTGAAGAATATCCAGTTTCATTGAGTAAATTTGGTATGGGTACCAAAATAATTAATTATTATCGTAAAGTTACAGATGATGATAATACTAGACCCAAACTTCCAATTGGTGAAACTCAAATATTGGGTGTTAATGATAGATCTCCGTATTGGAATTTTGGATTTGTTGAAAAGGGTAGTGTGGTTCCAACATTATATAACAAACGTGCAAGAGCACCATTATTTCAACATGAACCATTTTCAACAGATTTCTTATTAATTAAGTCATCTGGTGGTGGTAATGGACAAAGATTTTTTTTAAGACCAATTAATTACATGTTTACAGTTGGTCAAGTTTTACCTGCTGTAGAAATCCCAGGTCCACATTCAAGACGTACTGCACAGTTATTAAAACATAGATTAAAGATGATTGCATTCCGTAGACTGAATGCAAGTGAACATACTAGACTTGCTGTTAAGGATTTATCTGAACATTTTCCAAATCAATCAGATATGCAAATAAGACAAAGATTAAAGGAATTTATGGAATATCAAAGAAATGGACCAGATCAAGGGTTTTGGAGATTGAAAAATTCTGATAAATTATTAGATTATGATAGAATTAGAAGAATGTTATCACCAGATGATGTTTGTATATTAGATGTTATGATGTCAGGACAACAAAAATATGATGATTTGGATATGTTTAGAAGAGAAAGATTACAGAGTACTGATGATAAAAAGGATAAACCTGACAATAATCAAGATGAAACAATAAGTCAACAAGCAGCACCATGGAATACTACTAGAAATTTTATACAAGCAACACAGGGTAAAGCCATGATTCAAGTTCATGGAGATGGTGATCCATCTAAAACTGGTCAACCATTAACATTTTTAAAAATTTCAATGAAGGGAGGATTTAATAAAAATCTTGAAAACTCATCAAAGGGTGGTACACCAATAAATATTAGTCATACACCATCATCAAATAATACATATAGTACAACAGCTCAACAAAGATTATATGAAGATCAAATTAGAAGAGCATGGTATAAACAAGCAAATAATTTATCTAAATATAGAAATACAGATAAACCACGTATTGTTGAATTGGATGAATTAAGTGATTCAAGACTTATGATAAATGCTAATAAAGTTGTTGATGAAGAAGTTAATGAAAAACCTAGATATATTAAAATTACACGTATGGTTAAAAATTCATATGGTATTAAGGAAAGAAAAGTTCAAATTGTTAAAGATCCAAAAGTTGTTGAATTATATGTTAAAAAGAAACAAGAACAATTGTTACAATCTAGTGGTAGTGCAGATAATAATATGGTTATTATAACAAATGATGAAGAAGAAAATATGAAAGTTAAGAAACTTCTTGAAGAAGAATTAGCTAAATTAGAGAAACAAGCTGAAAAGAAGAAAAAGAAACAACCAGGTATTACAGCAGCTAATATTGATAGTGAAGGTCGTCTTAGTGGTAAAGGTATTGGTAAGGGTAAATCTACTAGTAGACGTTGTGCAACATGTGGTTCATTGGGTCATATTAGAACTAATAAAACATGTCCATTGTATTACACTATTCACAATAAATCCAATCCTAATTATATTCCAGGTACTGAAACACCTCAAGAGCTTATTCGAAGTACTGTTAAACCACAACCAGGTAAGTAAAGTGTGTATCTATTTCTAGTTGTATAAGTATTGTAATACTAATGTATGATATTACGTCAGCATAAATTTTATAATACATGCATGCATGGGAAGTAATCAATTCAATTTGACCTTCAGAGAAACATTAGTTTTTATAAAAATATTTGTAATTGAACAGTTAAGGAATAACAATGGAAAGTACACGTAAAGCAATACGTGTTTTTGATGCATTTCGTAAGTATCGATAATGAATTATATGAATGATGAATGATATACTAACTAATTTTTTTTTTTAATTATTATAGCCAAAACACCACCAAGTGATACAGTTGGATCATATAGAGGATCATATTCAACATTTGTAACATATTTTTTTATGGTTTTCCTAATATGGGTTCAAATTGGTGGATATATTGATGGATATATTGATCATCAATATTCAGTTGATGAAATTGTAAGGAATACATTAGATTTAAATATTGATATAGTTGTTGCAATGCCATGTAAATATTTAGATGCAAATGTACGTGATGTTAGTGAAGATTTATATTTAGCTGAAGAAATTTTAAATTTTGAAGGTGTTAATTTACCTAATGCATTTTGGAATATGGCACAAAGTAAAAAATCAACAATTACACCTGATATTGATAATGTTTTATCGAATTCATTAGAAGCAGATTTTGTTGCAAAGGGACAACGTCATAATTTAGAATTACCATCATGTAGAATATTTGGTAGTATTCCAATTAATAGATTAGAAGGTGATTTCCATATTACAGCTGAAGGGTATGGATATAGAAGGCCACAAGTTACACCTGAGGAATTACTTAATTTTACACATTTTATAAATGAATTTTCATTTGGTAAGTTTTATCCATATATTGAAAATTCATTAGATGGTACAGTTCAAAAGACGAGTAATGGTAGACATACATATCATTATAATTTAAAAGTTGTACCAACAATTTATGGTAAATTAGGACATGAAATTGATACAAATCAATATTCTGTTAGAATGTATGAAACTGATAATAAATATTCACCAGGTATTTTCATTCAATATGATTTTGATCCAATTAAGATGTCAATTATTGAACAAAGATTATCATTTTTTCAATTTGTAATTAAACTTGTTACAATTATTGGAGGTTTATGGGTTATGGCAAGTTGGTTATATAGATTTATGGAAAAAATTATAGTTTTAACATTCGGTAAAGAATTTGCAAGACGTGGAGAGGAGAAAAAATCTGGTTTATTAGATGATCCAATTGAAGAATATGAGAGTATCTAATAATTATATCATTATTAAAACGAATACATTGTAATATTAAATGCCTGGTATATATAGTATAGAATATGTATATAAGAAGTAACTATTTTTGTAACAGCATTTTAGCTTCCTCTTTATTTGATACTGCAGGAACAAATTCAGTAAATCTATAATATTCATCATCATCGAATGTAATTATATCCCAATATTTATAAATCATCATATAACAAGTCATCATTGATATACTACTAAAAAGAGAACCATCAACATAGTGATTTAAATGATTACAAATTTTATCACTAACAGCATATAATAAAATTTGAGATACTGCAAAGAATAGAGTTGATAAAAATAATGCACCTAAAGCCCACCAATTGAAAACCAATGTAAAGCAACAAATAAATATTTGAGATAATAACCAAATACATAACATTATTGCATTTAAAACGAAATAAAATACGAATAAGGGAATTGTATGATTATGATTTAAACTTGACCCCCAACCTTTAAAAGTGAAAATTGCAATCAAATAATTAAGAACAAAAACAATTATTGAACTTATTATCAATGAAAACATTGCCTTAAATGAACCATCATCCCAAAAATTAAAACTTGAGAAACCTGCAAATAATAAAGACCAACAAGAAACTGCAATATTAGCAATTTGGAAACTTACAAAATAAGCATAAGAGGAAAAACCAGGAGGTGAAACGCCTGTATCAATAATTAAAGTTGCAATTGTTTGAGATATTGAAATCCAAAAGAAGAATAACATTTCCTTACGAGCAACTGAAGTATATCGTGATCTAACATTATAAATTATCATTAATAAAACAATTAAATTACCTATATTAATAAAAGCAGTACCAACTTCAAATATTAAAGTATTTGCAATATTAATTGATCTTGCATAACAAGTTGGTAATATACCATTGAAAGGATAATTTGAAATTTTTAAAGATGATGATGTTTGTAAAGGTCGTATTAATGAACAAAGAGGAAGTGGTGATTTCTCACAAATAGAAGCAAAGTCTCCAAATACCATTTATTATGTTAGTATTTGTATTGGTATAGTATAAACTATCAAGATCAAATGAAAAGTATCTAACTGATCCCATTATAAATTAATGCACCAAGATTTTAAAATAATAAAGTTATCATTATTATATAGGGAACATTTTGATATTTTTTTTTCCTTTAAAAGACTTATTACGCGTTTGATACAGATTTTTCTTAAAAATTGATTGATTTTATTATGGGAATTTATTTTATTTTATTAAATTTTATTTATCATAATAAATATAATTTTTGTTTGTTTTATGAAAATAACACTATGATGTAGTAATAGTATACTGTCATTATTCTAAATACCAATCCTATAATACTATACTATACTATACTATACTTATACTAACAACTTCAGAAAACAAAGGCTACCACCACCCACCCGCGCATGAAAAACACAAAATCCCAAAAAGGCAATAATAATAATAAGAAGAAGCGAAGCGACGCATAGTGAGAATTTCTTAGAAAGTCTCAGGGAATCTGATAAATTTTCCAAATTTCGAAGAAAAAGTGAAATTTCAGTGTGACTTATTTTCATTTGGACTGATAGTATGTTGATAAATGATTTATTGATTGGTGATTATTTATTTTTATTTTTATTTTTATTCCCTTCTTTTAACAGAGTAATTATATAATGAGTCACGTTGATAAGAAACAATCTGGTTTAGCTAGAATCTTAGGTCCTGCAGTTGCTGGTGTCTGTGAAATTGGTGTCTTTCATCCAGTTGATACTATCTCTAAAAGATTAATGAGTAATACAACAAGAGTTAATACTTTAGATAAATTAAATACTGTTATCTTTAAAGATAAGGCAAATGCTCCAGCTGGTAAACGTTTCCTTTCACTTTTCCCAGGTTTAGGTTATGCTGCTTGTTATAAAATTTTACAAAGAATTTATAAATATGGTGGTCAACCATTCGCAAATGAATTTTTAACTTCAAACTTTAAAAAATCTTATGATGATTTATTTGGTCCAAAAACTGGTAAAGCTTTACTTTCTGCAACTGCTGGTTCTCTTATTGGTATTGGTGAAGTTATTCTTTTACCTTTAGATGTTTTAAAAATTAAAAGACAAACAAATCCTGAATCTTTTAAAGGTAGAGGTTTCTTAAAAATTATTAAAGATGAAGGTTTCTCTCTTTATAATGGTGCTGGTTGGACTGCTGCTAGAAATGCTCCAGGTTCTTTCGCTTTATTTGGTGGTTCAGCTTTCGCAAAGGAATTTATCTTTGGTTTAAATGATTATTCATCCGCTTCTTGGTATCAAAATTTTATTTCTTCAATTTGTGGTGCTTCTGCTTCATTAATTGTTTCAGCTCCATTAGATGTTATTAAAACTAGAATTCAAAATAAAAATTTCGGTACCAATGAATCAGGTTTTACAATTATTAAAAACATGGTCGCAAATGAAGGTATAACCTCATTCTTTAAAGGTTTAACTCCAAAATTATTAACAACTGGTCCAAAATTAGTTTTCTCATTTGCTTTAGCTCAATCTTTAATTCCAGCTTTTGATAGAGCATTAAAATAATTTTAGTTTTATTTTAATCTGAAAAAATTTCTTGTAAATAATGTATTAAAATAGATTTTATATTATTAAAAATTATATAGCTAGACTTTTAATAACTTAATTCCATTCTAAACAAAAAAAGTAGTAATGTAGTATTTATTAATGTTTTTTATTTATTTACATGATATATTTTATTAATCCTTATACAAATAAACTAATTATCAGATTTAGTTTCAGTTTCAGTTGATTTATTTTCAGATTGATTTTGTTCATCTAATAATTTTTCAGCTTCCTTTAAACTCTTTTCATTATTTTCTCTCTTTATTTGTTCTGCTAATTGTTGTAAATCATCAGTAAAACCATTTAAATAATCATTAACTTGTTCAAAACCTGGACCTCCATTAACATTATCCATTACAATATTAACAATTTCATTATCAAATGTATTATCACTCTTTGTTGCATTTATACTTGATGAACGTAAACTTGAAATATATTCCCATGATTCATTTGCTGTATTATTAAATGCTGAATCAACCATTAATTCTAATTTTTCTTCCGTTATTGCAAAATTTGATGATCCATTATAAAGTTCAAATAAACTATTTGCTCTTTCTTGATCAATCTTAAATTTAGTTTCTAATCTATTAGATTCTCTCTTTAATCTTAAAATTTCATTCTCTTCATGAGTTCTTGGTCTAACTAATGGACCTTCTAAATAACTTTCAACTGTTGGTGCAGTATATAATTCAGCACGTGAGGCTTTATGGAGTTTATTCTCAAGTTCTGCCTTTTCTTCTTCAATCTTAATTTTAGCAACATGTTCTTCTATTCTTTCTAATCTTTTAACTTCAGTTTCATAAGATTCCTTTAAATATTCTCTTCTCATCTTTGCATTTTTTATCTTAAATTGTTGTGAAATTGGCATTTTAGAAATTTCTTCATCAGTATATTCTTTCTTTGGAACCATTGCAGATTTTTTCAATAATTTTTCAGGTGTTGAAACTTTTGGTAAGATGTAATCTCTTGAAATCTTCTTTGGATGAAGGATTCCATCTGCATATCCTGTATCAGTTGGTTTCTTATAAACTTCATGTTTAAAAGGTTGTTTGAAAATTTGCTTTGGTCTAGGTAAAAGTCCAGACTTTCCTGTAGCTTTCATCAATCCTTTAGCCATTCTGTGATATTTGATGAGTCAGTGAAGTTCAAACGGAGTAATACAGTCCAGTCTGAAAACAAAAATATCTCTTCCTGTCTTACTACTACTGTATTGAAATATTGATATTTTTTCATGAAGTTGAAGCTCGACGTTGTGAAAAATTATTGAAATTTGCTAGTAACATGAAATTTTTAGAAAGAGAGTCCCGTCGTTTTGCCTTTTACGGTAATTATTGTTTATATATTGCATCTCTTTAACTGTTTCTTCTCTGTGTTTCATATCGTAATGGACAGTAAAAGAAGGGTTGTAAGTGAGAATGGAGTCTTACAGAATATAGGATTACATAATGATCAATCTATATTGTCAGAAAGAGAAATTGCAGAACTAAATACCTCCATATTACAATATTTAAAGCCAATTTTACAAAAGGAAAGGCATATTTATCATATTTTAGAACAAAAATTTATAGATACACAATCAAATTCACTACAATATTCAGATCTAATACCCAATGAAATATCTGAGAATCATTTACAAAAAAAATGGTCAAACATTATTAAATTACAGAAAAATTTACATGAATTAGAGAATAAGAATAAAATTTTAGAAAATAGAAATAATGAATTAATGTCAGTAATTAATGAATTAACATTAAAATTAGAGACGAAATCAAGTACAGAATTATCACAAAAGATGGATTGGATACCTACTACATTAAAGGCATCATTAAAATATCATACTGCATCAATAACTGCAATTGTTATTCATCCATTTAATCCATATTTAATCACAGCTTCACAGGATGGTATGATAGTTTTCTGGAATTTACTTGATTTATCTGAACCTATAACACAAATCAAAACGGCACATACAAGTTCAATTAATTGTTTAAAATTTCAACCAAATTCATCAAATTTAATTTCATGTTCAAATGATCAAACAATTAAAATTTGGGATTTATCAAATATAAATAATTTAAATAAAATTCCAATAAAGATATTAACAGGTCATGAACATGTTATATCATTATTATCAACAATAGAGGAAAATCCAAATATTTTAATATCTTGTTCAAGGGATCAAAATATTAAAATTTGGGATTTACAGACAGGTTGGACAATTAATAATATAATTGGACATTCAGATTGGGTTCGTTGTATTGATTCAGTTGGTGATTATATTATATCTGGATCATCAGATACTAGTATTAGATTAACACATTGGCCATCAAATACTGGTATTGGGTTATGTATTGGTAATACACAAGTAATTGAAGATGTTAAATTTTTACCATTAGATTGTAATAAATATTTAGATCCTATAAAGAATGATAGTAATACAGAAGATAATGAAATTTATTCAAAATTAGGTTATAAATATGCAGTTAGTTGTGGACGTGATTCTTTAATTAAATTTTGGAAATTACCAAAACCTGAATTTAATTCAATAACTGGTGATCCAATTGTTAATAGTATTAATCCATATGGTGAATGTATTTTACAATTAAAGGGACATTTAACTTGGGTTAAAAAATTAGAAATTCATTATAATTGTAAAAATTTAATAAGTTGTTCAGATGATGGTACTATTAAATTTTGGGATTTAACAAAATTAAATGATTCAAATGAATTAATTAAACCAATTAAAACACTTAATGAACATGGGAATTTCATTAATTGTATAACAATTGCTCAACCAAAGGGTGAATTAATTGATGATAATATTAGATGTTATTTAGCAAGTGGAGGTGTTAATCGTACAGTTAATGTTTATGTTTAAAAAATAAAAATCAGTTTGTTTATTAACTTTCTCTATTATACAAAAATATACATTTTATCTATTGACTATATTTTATTTAGTCATTACATTTAAATTTATTTAATTTTTCAATCCAACTTTTAGCACATTTTTTAGAACAAAATCTTCTCTTAATTGCAACTGATTTACTACCTTTCAGATCCCACCATTCTAAAATATCTGCAACTGATTCAATACATGGATTATTACATGAACCACAAGTTTCACCATTTGTACCATAAATTAATGAATTCATTGCACGTTTATAAATAAATTCATTAGTTGATTCTTTCCAATTAAGTATTTCACTTTCTGAGATTAAATATTTAGATATTTGTCTTAATGCAAGTTCACTTAATTTTGGTACAAATGGTATTCTTGATTCAATATAATTTTGTTTCTCTAATCTATATTTTAATTTATTCAATTCCTCAGTATCTAGTTTACCATTATTATTCCAATCATTAAAACTTCCATTATTATCATAACACATATCTTGTAATGTTGTTAAACTTCTTGATAAAAGTGATGCGTGAACTGATCTTTTGCTAATTTGTTTATTACTCCTTAACCAATGTATTCTACTGAAAAATTTTATTTGTTTATCATTTGATAAAAAATAATCTGTTTTAAATTCATTTGAATATAATCTAAGTAAATTTTCATCAACTGAATAAAATTTATCAACTGATGTATAAGGTATTAATTGATTACCAGTAATTGCTAAAACTTCAAGTTTTGGTAAATTTAATATATTATGTGGTAAAAATTTAAATTTATTCATACCTAAATTTAAAGATTTTAAATAAATTGCATTTTCAATATTACCTGATAATCTTGCAATTTTATTACTTCTTAATGAAAGCATTTCTAATCTTTCAATTAAAAAAATTTTTGGATTAATTGATCTAAGATTATTATTTGATGCATCAATATAAATAACTGGTTTAATTATACCATCATTGGTACAATCAATATAATTTTCTATATCACTTATTGATTCAGATAATGAATTTAATTTTAAATCATGTAAATTTAATGTTAAAATTGGATTTTTAGGATTAATTGGTTGATCAAAGAAATTTTCAATTGCTTTATTTAAATTTGATTCACCCTTTGATGAATTTTTAACAACAAAATAATTTGGTTCATCATATAAAGTTGGAGAATAATTTGAAGGTAATTCATCATTTTCAAGATTATAACCGAAAACATGACCATCTCTATCAATTGCAAAATCTATTATATAATAATCTTTAGGTTTAATTAATGATGAACTATTTGATCTTTTCAATGATCTTAAATTATAATCATCATAAGAAACTATCATTCTTTGCTTTTTACGTGTTGGTTGTTCAGTAAATGTTGAACCATGTCTTGACAGTGGATGAATTGATTTTTTTAAATTTGGTCTTTGAAATTTGAAATCATTTTTGGATTGTGAATTTATTTGAGATTGTGATAATGGTAATAAAGTTGGTGATGAAGGTATTGTAGGTTTAAGTTTAATTTCTGTATTATTACCATTATTAAATGAAATCATATCATCAAAAGCATCTGATCTTAAATGATCATGATTATTGAAAAATTCAGATTGTGATTCAATTATTGGTGAACTTGGCACATCAAAATTTAATTGATTAATTGGATCACTACTAATTAAATCATCATTAGTTTGATCATTCATTGCAGTACTCGAAGTATTATTTTCATTATAATTATTATTGGCATTTGAACTATTTTCTTGTAACACTGATGATGAACTATTAAATGCAGAGTAGTAAAATTTCCCCTTTTTCTCAGGTATACTTGATGATATTCTACTGTGTGATGGGTATTCATTAGGATTATTATTATTATCTATTTTATTAGTATATTCATTATTATATTCATTTCTATTTCTTTTCATATTATTAAATGTATTTATGTTATTATCATCATTTTGATCATTATCGAAATCATTATTATTGAAAATGTCCTTTTTTTTATTTTTATTAAAATTTTGTGAAGATAAAATTTCTAATGGAGGTACATGTTCATCAATACGAGACTTATCAAATGCAAATGGCAATAATGGGCCAGGCATTTGTTTAATTTGGTTATTTATTTATATAAAGATCTAGAAAAAGAATAAATAAATCGATTACAATAAACCAATTGAATCATCAACAGATTCATGCATTCATTGCATGCATAATTTGAATCGCCTAAATAAAAGAGAAAAAAAATTTTGGTACGCGTCTCTATTATTGGAGGGTAGTTTATCGGTGATTTTTATTAGTGGGTTTTAATTTTGATTTTGATTTTATAAAGGGTATATAAGTTTAATATATATGGGATTTTAATTAGATTTCAACTACTTTAGGAGGAGTAAAGATCATTGCACATGTTAAACGTCTTCTATGACGACCATGTGGTTTATTATCTGATTGTACTGATTGTCGAAATTCATTTGCAGATTTTGGTTCAGGTATATTAACTTGGTTATCATTATTATTATCATGGGTAACTTCATTAATATTAGAAATTGAAGGATCAGGAGATGGTTCAGGATCTAAATGAGGAATATGATAAAATTTATTAATAAGATGAGATTTACGACGTTCTAATTTCATATTATTTTCAAATTCTTTAGTTTTAGAAATAATTTGTGAACTTATTTTGTTATTTATAACATTAAATTCATCTTCAATTGGTATAATTGGATTGAAATCTTTTAAATTATGATGATGACTAAAGAAAATATGATGCATTTCAGGACTTGAAGAATGTCTTGTTCTTATTAATCTCTTATCGTTATCGTGATCATGATCCTTATCATTTGAATCTTCATGAATTGATTGAGTTGGAGATAATGGTAAAATTTCATCATCATTATCATTATCTGAATCAGATATTGCATTTTCTGGAGCAAATGATAAATTATTATTATTATTATTATTATTATTATTATTATTATTATTTTTCAAGGATTTTGGTTTATAATAAACTAATGAACCAATCATTGGTATCGAACCTATATTATTTTTCTTAAATCTATTAAATAAGTAATTATTATTAATATTATTGTTATTATGGTGATGATGATGATTATGATGGTGATTATGATGAGTATAATTATTATAACGATTATTATAATGATTATTATCGGAATGACCTATTTGTAATTGATCAATATCATCCAGTGAAGAACTTCTATAAATATGAAAATTATGAATATTATTATCATTATCATGATCAATATCCTTTAAATTCGGTAAATTATTTAATGAAATATTATTATATTGCATACTTTTTGAATGATCCATTTGAATACTTTCACTTGAACAAGGACTTGCAGGGAGTGGAGATGGATTTAATGAATTAGTAGATATATTATCATCAGCTACCACTAGACTGACTCTTCTTTGATTAATTGTTGATTGCATATTAAGTATGTTATCTTTGGTTATATAATAGGAAATTTGACCAATAAGAAAAGAAAAGGAATGACAGATGTAAAACTTTTCAAGTAAGGTAACTTAACTTAACTTGACTTAATTGAAACTTTAACTAAAAAAATAAAATAAAATAAAATTAAATTAAATAAAATAAAATAAATGATCAAAAATCTCCGTTCCCGTTTTGTTAGTTATTATTTAATTTATTTAAATTATTTAACTCCCCGCAAATTTATAAGTGTTTTTATTATGGGAATTGTTTGGGTTATTCTTTTTTTAAAAAATAAGATATGGTAGTATAGAAGGTATGATACTAAGTATAATATTTTACTGTACTTTAATTACTATAAGATAGTAGCAATTGTAGATAGAAAAGTTATATGAGAAATAATCCAGAAAAGGGTAAAGGTCTTGTGATGGGGGGGCAAACAAAAATTTGTTTTAGAAGACTCTAGGCGCTCTCTTTTTTTTGTGGGGTGAGTTTTTATATTAAGTTAAGTGATTTTCATTATTATTATACGATAAAACCGATGTGATAATATACTATTACACCGGAGAGAGTCTCTCATCAGTGGACATTTCTTTATTTTGGTGATTGCTCTGAATCGATTTAGAGTTTAAGGTTTCACAGCATATTAGTACAGCTTTAAGGAAACTTTGTTTGTGATTATTATAATTAATACTTTAAAATAAAAATAAAATAATCATTAAAAAAGATTCGATCTGAAGACCTTAGTAGAAGTTTCTAGAAATTTTATTTTCAAATTTTATAAAGAGACGCTCTCTATCGGTTGTTTGTTTGTATTTAAACCGTTGACTTTTCCTTTTCTTTTTTGTTTTCTATACCTTTGATGTCTTTCTTTCAACATTATCAACTTACAGTGGGTAATCTGCTCTATATGGGTAAGTCATATATTTTTATGGTCAATTGAGTAATGGATAGTGTCCAAAATGATAGAAGTGTTAAAAGATTCAGCCGTGATGCCTGGAAACTTCTAAATCACTATCATGAATTTTCCCATTTTTACCACCGGATATTTACCTAAATTGTGATCATCACTACCACATTTCTAGCATCATTCAAGCAAATTTTTCTTGACATTCATAAACAGTATGGTTTCTACCACAAATAACACAATGTTTAGGAACTCTGCTTCTACTTTTCTTGGATTTAATTCTTTTATTCACTTTATGATTATTACCATTACCACGTTTCTTATTACCAACATTATTATTGACACCTTCACCATGATAACTGTTTGATATATCATCATTGGATTTAATACAAGCAACAATTTGTTTATTCTTGGTAATTTCCTTCAACACAGCATCTTTATTTCTGATACCAGCAAATGATCTAAATTCTTTGTGAACTTTATCAATTAATATCGGAATATCATTATTTTCAGCATGAACCATACCGTCAATAACCTTTGAAATCTCCTTACAATCATAATCATCCCAAAAATTGAATAAAATATATGTGCAACTAGTGTATCATTATCTGGATTGTATCTTGATAATCTCATACAAAGTGACAATTCTTCCCATTCATTGAGAGCTTGTAGTCTATCTTTGGACAAATCAATTCTAAATTGTTTTTGTTTGGCAATACATGTTTGAAGATCAACACATAAATCACAACCTGACAAAATATCATATAACATGTTTTGGACATTTGAGGAAACATTTTTACCAAAATCCCCCATCTTGACAGTTCTGGAAAGTATATTTTTATCTCTGTGGTTGCCAACATCTGAGCAGATGGACAAAATAAACCTTCATCTAGTAACAAATCTAACAAAACAATAGGAGAACCATGGAATTTAGCATGCCATTCAGCAAATAATTTCATACATTCATCAATTTTGATAATTGAAAATATTTTGTTTTCATAGATAAATTTTAATTCATTATTGATTAATTGAAAATTATTTTTAACTTCTTCGTACCGACTGTCTAAAACACCATTTACTTGCAACATTGTAACCATTCTATCTAGATCCTCATCAACCAAATTATTAAATAAACTTTGATTTCTTCTACTAAAAGGGGTTTCCAATTCAGCAGAAAATCTAGTAACTCTAACAGCATTGAATTCATCATCTAAAACATCTAAATTCAATTCCGGTTGTTTGTCAACACAAAAACGACTCAAAAAATCAGCATGATGTTTCTTACCAGATAAATATTTGATAACAACAGGACAAGTTGATAAAGTTTCTAAGAATTTCAAAATACGTTTATCCAACATTGAATGTTTTTGAGAAATACTGACCAAAGCTTGATGATCAGTATAAACCACAATCTCATTTGAAAGTAACAGATAATTATTTGATAGAGCCAACAGAATTCCTAATAATTCTCTTCCGAAAACTGTGTACTTAGATTGAGTAACAGTAAAACTTTTTGAAATGAAACTAATTGGAACCAATTTATTCTTCCTTGATAAATGTTCTTATCATACCACCAACACCAGTTAAAGAAGCATCGGTGATAATAAATACATTTTTGGAAGGATCAAACGTTTGCAAGCTAACTGAATTAATGATGGATTTTCTAATTAGTTCAAAATTGTTAAGTTTAAAAACTCGATGGAATTTTTACACACTTCAACCTTTTTAACTAATTATCTTAAACCATTTGAATTTATTAACTGAATAATGTCATCTAAAAGTAACAAATGTTTGGATTTATTCTTTGAAGTCAAAATATAGAGATAAAATTTTGGGAATGTGAAAAGAATAGTGGATTAACTCAATTACCTGCAAATAATATGACAAATTCAGTTTCAGGTTATCATGAAATTAACCTTTTCTATATGCATATATATATATTTTTCATATCATATATGCAAAAAGTTTATAATTTATTCTTACACTGTTTGTAATATAAAAAAAAAGTTTATTTATTTTCAAATAAAGCTAAAGAATCTATTACTCTTCTTGCTAATTCCATTCTTCTCAATAAAACACCATTTTACTCTAATTTCTCGAAAATTTTAATAAGACTCATTCCTAAAAAAGATACAGATTGCGCCAACTTCTCATGCACCTCATCAAGACCAATCTCACTTACCAATTCATCTTTTAGATTGATAAACAACGCATTCACACAAAGGTTAATGCTATTAGCGGATAAGCTCATAAATTCATGCCAGCAAGCTTTCATCAGGAATCGCAGCATCCATCTCCATATCCAAACAGTTAGAATGGTCGCTAATTTCTTGCACACATCCTTCCCTGATCACCATAAAAACCAATTCAATACCAACCCTCACATGTTCATTATTGACTTCCATAAAGCTTTTGATACCATCAACCATGACTACCTCACTGAAGTGCTGGGCATCTATGGCTTCCTAGAAACTTTTATCAAAAGTTGCATTAATCAATCAAACTTCAGCATAGGGCACATCCTCAACGATAATAAATACCTAAATGAAGCGATTTCCACAAAGCATTTGATTTTAATATGGATAATAAAGAAGTTTTTAAGAAATTATATTAACCGCATGATGGGAGGTCTTATTTGCATATTGTTTCTGCTTATTCTAAAAACAAAAAATAGAACCAAGAGTCCTGACTGTTAATGATGAAGTTACCAAATATATCACTTGAATTATCCTGAACTTTCAAAGCAACATTTTGTTTTGGAAACTTTTCATAACCACTTTCAACATATTCAATTGTACCACAGATAACTACAACTTTCCCATCTTTTGTATGTGCTAAAAATCTTAAAAATTGAATATTCAAACTTTCATTCAAATGGTATTTATCAGACGGTTTACTGATAATATGAATTCTACCACTATGAGGAAGAGATTTGATTAAATTTTCATACCTATGAACATATTCTATTTTAAGTCTGGAAAGATTTTTGAGAATGTTACTCTTGAGGGTCAGAAAATCGTGAAAGTGTGATTCTAGTTTTGTGTACCATTTATTGTTAGTATTTTGTGTTGAGTTATTTGATCTCTCTGTGAGTTGAATTATGATTGGGGAATGAGTAGACATTTTAGATTTAATAGAAACTTTGTATTTAATTTTAGTTCTTTTGTATAATTCTGGTGTTACATAGCATCTATCTAGTCTGTTTTTAGTTGATTCTAATCTAGTTGGTGTATTTGTGTAATTCATTTGTTTTTTATTTTTACCCAAACAGAATATGTCTGTCATTTTTAGGTTGAACATATTATTATGAAATGTATTTTCTTTGTGTGATTTGTAGAGCGATTCTGTTTCTCTGGTTTTCCATGTTTACCTATTTATGGGGAGCAATAAATAAAAAGTATACTACTTTGATTAATACATGAGGATGTTTTTTCCTTTTTCGATAATGATTGTTAGTTAAGTAAGGTGACCTTGCCAAAGAACTGTAAAACAAAAATACACTTTCATTTAATGAATTTGTAATAAGTTTATGTAGAATTGCAATTGTGATGATCTTTATTACCTAAGTTTCCAAAAATATTAAGAAACTTGTGACACTCTGGTTTAATACCATTTTCCAAAAACCTTCTTATTGAGTTCTATAATTATTGTTTCTTCATTCAATAATAGTCCTCGTTTATAAGTTACATACAAAATAAGACCTGCATTATTCATAGATACCATAATAGTTGAACAAATATTACACAGGTAATTTTTCATTAAAGTATTTTGCAAATTTTTCATTGAAAGCATGATAAAGTTCAGAAACTTGATTATCAACCAATTCTTCATACTATCACCTTTCTCTAAAGTTCATCCTTGCTAATTCAGCAATATGAAAACCATCTACCGGAGCATACCATCAGGTTTTCTGTAAGATGATTAAGTACGATTCTTTAAAAAAACTCTTCCAAAATGTTAAACGAGAGACTTATAATTCTGAATCGTGCACTTTTCATACGCACCTCTTCCATTATTATTGAAATTGTTGACATGTTGGATCCAACCCTTATTTTGATGGAGAGGGCAATCTTTCTTTAATTCAACATTACAAAGTATATATCAAATGATGGATCAAATACCTCCGTTTGATTCATGGAAATCATCTCTTGTATATAACAATGATTCTGATGCAATTGATAATTCATATCTATCTGTTCAATCATTAGTTTATCAAAATTTAACAACTATTCATAAACATTTACATTCATTATCTGATAACACTGATTCAACCTCAAATGATAATCTTTTATATATTTACACTCAATTGGGCTCCTTTATTGATTATATCTTAGAAACTTATCCTAAATCAAAAGAAATTAAATTTTTGTCAACAAATTTAATGAATTTGTTAGCTAAATCAATTAGTTATAATTTACTACTTTTAATGAAAAATGGTCATGAAAAATTTAATATATCTTTAATTGATCTTGTTAATAAATTGGTATCCCCTTTATTAGAAAATGTGAAGAAACTTTCAATGTCAAAAAATTGGTATTCATCAATCAAACACCTTTCAGTTATACTTTTAAAATTTATCTTCACTAATTTTAATGGTTTCTTAAATAACTTGAAAAATTCATTGGTTACTTTACTATATAAACATCTCTCGAAAGCTAATGATTCATATAATTCTTCAATTGAATCAGGTAGTTTCAAATCAAACTATTTCTCAGATATGATGCATTTGATTGATATCATTTTAACTCATGATAATTCAAATAATGTATTAGATGATAAATTATATAATAGACTTCTCAAATTACATAAATTTACAACTCAAAAAAATACCTCTTCAAGTAGCTCAACTAGTTCATCTTCATCTTCCAAGTCTAACATTAATTTAACATCTTCAACATCTACAAATTCTGGTGCATCAAATTCAAACTCAAGTTCGGTTAATCAATCTTCTTTCTATACATATCCATTGATCTCAGTCATTCATTCACATTCTATTATAACTTCAATTTTGAAATCTGATATGCATATTGCTTCAATAACTTCAAATAAAAAATCTAATATGAATGCTCCTAAGTATTTATCATCTTTGAAAGATCATATCAATCAAGTATTCTCTGATATGGATACTGATCATAAAAAGTTAAAACTTTCACTAACCAAAAATTTATCAGATTTACTTGTTTATACATTCATTGTTTTCGGTTATAATATCAATGAAGTAGATAATGCCTTAGAATCATGTTTATCTGTTTTATTGAATGAGTATAAATTATTAAAGACCTCATCAAATTTGAAATCTTCAATTCTTGAAACGATTGTTCAGTTTTTATCAAAAATGAATTTATATTATCAAACCGATAGAGTTCAAATATCAAGATCTTCCTCATCCATCAATTTTGTCTCACTAAAGTTATTTGATATTTTAAACATTATTTATGCAAAATTATTTGATTTATCCACTAGTTTCCCTATCACTGAGACTTCAAAATCAAATAAAAAGACATTTTCAGCAGATTCAAATTCAGGTAATTGTATTTTAATTGATAGTTCCATTTCAATGAATTTTGCAATCAAAACTTTAAATCATTTGTCTTTACTACACAAATTCCTCATAAAAGAATTGGATAATGATGTCAATAAATTGATTCTTCTGTCAAAATTAATTTTAGGTAATTCAAGATCAGAGTCAAGTATTAAATTAAAATGTTTAGATGAAGTTGTCAATCCAAATAATACAGATGAAGTTGCTAATGTATGGTATGCATCTAATCTATTATCCTTTTCTCAATTATTAATTGAAAGTTTGAATGAATTTGTTCTATCTGATCACGGAAGTTTGTCATCAAATGATATCAATACAGATATTGCTTCTCAATTGGTTCATAAAGTAAAATCACTTACATTAAATAAAAATTTTAGATTACGTGTGACTGCTTGTGAGACTTTAGTCAAATTGTTAAAAATTAAACCTGAATTGAGTTTTGGAATAATGAATCAATCATTAAATAATTTGTCTGCATCTTTCCAAAGTAAGACAATTCAACAAAATCAAAATCAAACCCAACCTCAAGCACACACTTTCAATAGTAACTACTCCAGCTCATATTTGATTTCCTCAATATTGTCATTTTCTCCTCAAGAGTATATCACATCAGATTTTATACTTGAAACTTATTCTTTATCACTGGATTATTTGAAAAAATTTAATACATCTGTTGTCTCCACAAACTTATTTGGTTCAACCAACAATGATTTTTCAATTTCCAATATTGATTATGAAAGACAAATTGTTTCATGGATCCTTTTACTAGGTATTTTCAACTATGTATCCAATGATGAAAATATGAAATCGAACTATGTTTTCCTTCAAAATGCAAATCAATTTTTAGTTCTTTGGAAGAACTTATTGGCTCATTCATTACCAAATGGATTCTTGAAAGTTGATCCTGCAACTAAAACAGTTACTAACCTGAATGAGATTATGAAGATTATTGAAATCAAAAACCAATCATTAGTTTGTTTGATCACATATATCAGCTTTTTGAACTTAAATGATAGTTTATCCGATGAAGATTTGATAAGACAACTCAATCAAATCTTAACTAAAGGTTACGGATTTATTACAACATTATTAAATGAACTCAAATCTTTGAAACAAGTTCCAGAATATTTACTCAATTCTATCAGTGGTGGTAAATTGAGAATTTTTGAAGCATATTTAAAATTATTACCTCATCTAAACATTAAAAATGAAATCAGTTCATCTATGTTGATTGAAATTGTTGGAAATTTCTGTGATATTGAAAAGTTTAGATATCAAATTAAAGATCCTTTTGGTAAATATATCAAAACTTCTAAAAAGAAAGTTTATATTAATTCCATATCAGAATACACGATTTATTATATTGATGATGGTCTATGGTATGGATTGACTAGCAAGTTTAACAACTATAAAGTTGATGAGTTGATGATCAAAGATAAATCAAAACAAGTCAAATTGAATCAAATTGAATCAGATATTGATTTAGTTCCTTTACATAATCAGTTCTTAATTGAATCTCCATATTATCAAAGTATTTGTTCGAATATCAGTGTTTTCGATGATACAACAGAATCCAGAAGTTTCAACTTTTTAAATCATTCATTACTACATGATTCATTCTTATTATTATACAATAACTCTTACGATATTGGTTATACTGACACTATGAAATATCCAGTTTCGACAGATACTATGACAGTTGATACCTCAATTGAGTTATTTGCCATTTCATTTCCCCATTTATCATCAAAGATTCAATTATCAGTCTTGGAATCAATTCGAAGCTCAATTTTTTATCAAACTAAAGAAAGTAAGTCGATTAATAATAACAGTAATAACAAAAAGGCTTTATCTACTGATGAATCTGAAAAAAGTAAAATCAAGTTGGAATTTTCTCTTAACTTAAGAAAACGTGCAATATCCATAAACTCCTCGATTGCAATACACAGTCTTTTAAATTACATGCTAAGATATAATTCTAATCATACTGTCAAGCTTAGATTACAAAAAGATGTTGCTAACTTAATTGTTGAGACTTTAAAAAATATTAATTTTGAAGATATTTATCTTGTCAATTTGAATTCAGAGAGTATTGGTATTTGTTGTTCATTAGTTGAAAATAAAGATATTCAAGAAGAAGTTTTACATAATCAAGTTACAATCATAATGAACTCTATTGCTGAAAATTCAAATCCAAACACTAGAGCATTTAATGTGAAAACATTATCACAATTAACAATGTATTCCAATATAGTAAATACTTCCAAAATTGTTAATACAATTTTAACTTTGATATTGGATCCACATCCCGTAGTTCATGCAGCAACTTTGAATTCTTTAGATATTTTCTTAAATGGTAGATCTAATATAGAAGTTTCAACTGATTTAGCTTATTTAATTTTGGATAGTTTACAAAAAATATGGTTAAGTGATGATTTTGGTTTGAGATCAAGTACTACTATTGTTTCAAATGTCAATTTTAGAGAACATAGTAATTCTGTAAACTTGATTGCCAAAATATTGAGATCACTAGTTAATATAACTGGTCCAATGATCAGATTATGGGATGATGATCTTAAGAAACAATTAAAATTCTTGTTATTCAATTTACAAAACTTAGTAACGTTTGATTTTGAAATTTTGATGAGAGAATTTTTGAAGATTTTTGAAGAATTGTTGGTTTATGACAAATCTTTGATTGATTTGAAGAATTACAAATTATTAACTAAATTACTAATCATTAACAACTTTAAGATTGGTGTTAGTGGACATTCTTTGAGTAACTTACCATTTGATAATGAATATGATAATGAGAATACAATTGAATGTTTCCCATGTACTACAAGTTTTAAATTGTTAAATATGTCATTAGAATCTGCATTCCAATTATTCAAATTAGATAATGAACAAAATGATGTCATTGATTATGATTTCGAAAACTTATTATGGCTTGCTCTTGAAAGTGATCCTGATAATGAATCAATTCAAAATATTATTACTATCTTAATGCAAGACTCTTGTGATTCTAGTTTAAATAATAAGGTTGAATGGTATACAAAACTAATCAAATATTTCAACATTAATAAAAGTGAATTAAATCGTCCATTGCTAAAGATTTTTGAAAAGAGAATCAATAATGGTGGTATGTATTTCAGATCACCATTGACTACAACAACTGCAAAAGTAAATGTTGAAAAGAAATCCAAAACTGAAAATACCAAAAAAGCTACATCTATGGATGATCCATCTGTTGATACTAATGAAGATAAGGAAACTTTGACATCTGAGCAACCATTATCTACGTTGAATGGAGAAATTGTAAAGAAGTATAACTCGAACAATGATGATGATGACGATGATGATGATGAAGGTGAATATTATTATAGCGGTGGAGCTACGTCTAATGATGATAAACTAATTCATATCCTTGATTTATCAAATGAACAAATCAACTGGAAATTCAAGCTTTTCATTTTAGATTTATTAAATAAATTATTGTCATATTGTGATTCAGATATCAAATTCAAAGTATTGCTATCTAAAAAGATTTCAGAATTTGTTAGAATTTCATTTACTTCATCGGTTTCAAATTTAATTTCATTAAGAGTTTCATCATTAAAATTACTTGGTAAAGTTATTGAATTATATTCCGATATGAAAGATCCATTATACCCTGAAATTTCAATTCTTGATCAACAACAAGCACAAATTATGAGTACAATTACACCATCATTTAATAAAGAATCCAATGTTGAATTATCAGGTGAAGGTATTGTTTTAGCATCTAAGTTTATTAGTAGTAATATTATTGATGTTTCCAAGACTGGACGTATTATCAAGATTCTAACATCATCATTAGAAGATATTGCAAATAATATTGGTAGTTTATCAAATGATAATAATTCTGAAAATAAGGTATTAATGAAAGTTGGAGATGTTGATATTTTAACTAAGAAATCTGAAAACAAGATTAAAATTTATGTTTTACAAGCATGGTCTAAAATTTTAATTTTGAATGAAGCTAATCACAACTTTAATGATTCTATAAATGAATTAATTGGTACATACATTAAAGTTTTAATAACTTTATGGGTTTATTCACTTAGAGAATTTTCAATGTTAAAATATGCAAAGAGTGAATATGTTAAGAGTCATAATTTGAATGAAGGATTGAGTTTAGAAATTTATGAAACTTGTTGGATTGATTATGCTGAATCTATATCGATTACAATTGAGAATAAAGAATATTATGGTTACTTAAATGAAATTATGGGAGATGATATTAGTAAATTATTTGTTAATATATTTGGATTATGTTTGGAGTATTTAGTTAAGAAATCAAATAAAAATAGTTTGGGTGAAGCTAATGATGATATTAGAGTTTTAAAAACATTAAGAAGATTATTCAAATTACCATTATCAGTTAAGATATTATTCAATGATTATATTTTCAGTGAATTTATTGATATTATTAACAAATTAATTATTGTTGCATCTGATGTACAGGAAATTGAAATTTTAAGTAATGTTGATGAATTAATAAGTAATATTTTCAAAGATTATTTTGAAGACTTGAATGTTAAGAATAAGGAAGAAAAATCTATTGAAGAGATATATTCTGATTTTGATAAGCTATTTGAGCTATTAAGATTAAATATTAAGATTATCAATATGAAATTAACGTTTATTGGCAGAAAAGAAATTTTAGATAATGATTCAAATGGAATAATATTAGATGATAGTTATATTTTATTACTGAAGAAATGTTTTTCATCATTCATTGAAATGATTAATTTATTACCAAAGCCAATTCAAATTGATTTATATTGTAATTTATTATACATGTTAGTATTAGTTCATGATTTTAAGAATTCTCAATTGATTACAATTTTATTACCAGTTTATCAGAAATGTTTGAGTAACTATAAAGGATTAATTGGAGATTCAGATGGTGATAATGATAATCATAATCATAATAATAAAAACTTGAAAAATATATTTAAGATATTGAAAATTGACTCAAAATTAAGGGAAGATCAATTATTAACATTTATAATATTGAAAACAGTCCCTGAGATTAATATTGATATTGAAGATGTTGAAAAAATCAATAGTATAATTATTGAAGGATTAAAATCTCAAGAGAATACAATTCTCTCTTTATCAATTCAAACTATTAAGTCTATAATTAATAATATTTCCACTGATTCAAATAGTAATTCATCAATTATATTCAAGGGATTAATTCCATTATTAATCAATTTATTAAATAATGATAATGAAAGTATAACTGATCCACGTATAATAATTGAGATATTAATGACATTTGTCAAAAAGATAGTTGGTATGGGTGAAGATGAAAAGATTGAAAGTAGTTACGAACTAATTATTCCGATTTTAATTTATTTCCATATTAAGAATGGATTTAATGATTATGTTCATGATAAAATACTTGAATTAATTGAAATTAATCCAATAACTTTCAAAAAAATAATTCAAAGAAGTGATGATGAATTAAAAAGTAAAATTGAGAATTTAGTTAATAATGGTAGTAAAGGTGATGAAGTTGTAATGAATAAAGAATCTCATATCGAATTAAGGACATTAGGTTGATTTTGTATAAATACTGTATATAGATTATTTAATTTTTAAAGTATTAAAGTTTTAGAAAATAGATAAGCGTAAAAAAATTAAATAACGACAGAGTTTTTGTTGTGATGGAAATAATTTTGGATGATTTATAGTTGATTTATGGAGTAAAATTGATGTTATAATAGTTATTTAGGTGTATTGGTGTTTATAGTGGTTGGTAATGTACTTTTGAGATGCTATTTTTGTTAAAAAGTAATAGAATAAAATTCAATGGTAATAAACAACTACGATAGTTTTTAAATTCTCAGAAAAAATAGAGGAGGTAAAATTACTAAATTATTGAATTTTTAAAAAAACTAAAAAAAACGGCTAAATACAAAGGTTATATAATATAAAAGACATATGATGATTAATATTTTCTAGCTAATTTAATTTCAATTGATTCAACATTACCAAAATAATTACCAAAATATGAGATGAAATGATTTTTCAAAAAATTTAATTTATGATATAATCCAGTAAACATTTCTTTACCATTAGGATTTTTAATTCCATACATTTGCATTAATTTTCTATTTAATTCAATAACTGATAAATCTTTTTGTAATTCAAACCAAGGATTAATTAAAAATTTATTTAAGAAATTTTCAAAATTATAATAAAATTCAAATCCATTACCAATAATTAATTTTTTTTCAATTAAAATATCATAAGAATCATCTAAATTTTGTGAAGTGACAATATAATCACAATTTGATAATTCATATGGAATTGGATGTGATGAAGTTGAATTGATTAAATTATCGAATGAATATTTAGAGAATTCATTATAATCACCAATATTTTCTTCATTTGATAAAAATTTTAATCTTTGATTATTATTAAGGAAGAATGAAGATGGGTAAAAGTCTTTATTATCAATACAAATATTTTGTAAATAAGGTGAATAATTATTATCAGTTGTTGAATATGTTAAATGTTTAAAAATTTTAATTGATGCAATTTCATTGTTAGTTAAATTATTAACTCTTGAAAGGAAAAGTAATAGAGAAATTGTAATTATTGAGAAATTAATTAATTTTTTCAATAATTTACATGAAGATAATGGATATGAAGATGTAACAAATTGAGCAGCTGAAATGGAGATAAGATGATAAATTGGATACATTGAAGAATTAATTGATGGATTTTGGAATGAATAAAATGTAATGTAAATGATTAATGGTAATTTATAGATAAATAATTGATATTTATTGAATCCAATGAATAAATTGAGTATTGCAATAATGAATAAAATATTTTGATTTAATAATAAATTTTCAATATGATAAGTATTAAAAGTTGATAATTTAAATAATGATAATGAATTATATGAAATATAAGTTATTTTGGAATAAAACAATGAATCAATTTGTGAAATAAAGAAAGCAATAAAGAAAAGACAACTTAAAGTTGATAATGAATAAATCATAAAAGTTTTTGATTTACTATAATTATTCTTTAAAACTGATTTTGGTGAATAACTTAAAGATTTGATTAAGATATATGAAGAGAATGGTAAAATTAATAAAATTGCAGATGGATAAGTTGAAAAAGTTGCAATTGAAATTAAAATTGTTGCAATTGTATAATATTTATTAATTAAAGGAATTGAAATTCTGTAAAGGTTAAGTAAGATATTTGTTCTTGAAGATAAATCATCGACATTTTCCTTTTCCTTATCAGTTTGATTTTCATTAATAGTTATTTTATTTTCAAGTGATAATAATTCATCATCAATACTTTTAATAAATTTTTCAGTATTAAAATAAGCAATTATATAATTAGTTGAGACAATTGATAATAATAGGGTAATTGAATTAGGTAAAATTGAAATTGAAGCTTGATACATATCAGGATTTAATAATTGGAAAATTAAAAACCAATATTTAATATTTTTATTAAGAAATTTTAAAGTTTTAGATAATTTAATTTCTGCAATTGTGAATAAAATTGCCAATATAATTCTAATTAAATAAATGAAAATATATGGTTGTAAATCTAAGAATTTCAAAGGATAACTGAATAATGAGAAAGGGATAAGATAAATATAGGAACCAAATGAATTAATTGGATCATAAATAGTTGATTGTTTACCAAATAATCTAATTAAGAAATTTAGAGGTTCCCAATAGTTATAAATTTCATTTGAATCATTCAATGGAGCATAAATAGCTGCATGAAGACGAGCAGTTAATAGAGCGGTGTTAAGAACGTAATCCATTGCCTTTTTAGCTGTTAAAAGGAGGAATATCTAACAAGATCCTATATAGTTATAAACAGTTGTTCCTTTAATGTAAAATATCAATAAATTTCATGTTGGCGACGATGCGTCGATTTGTGTGGGGAAGGTAATAATAGGAGAGAGTATATCACCTATTGGAAGAGTATAGTGAAATAGAAGATATAGATGGTATAACAATACAAGGTAGATAGATTAAATAGAATCCATTACAATGGGATTAGAACATTTCTATTGAATAATAAATAACTATAAGTGTATAAAAGAATAAGAATAAGAATATGAATACGATAAAATACTTTATTAATTATATCTATCCTTTGAATTTGCATTCCATAAAAGACCATCTTTATCAACTTGTTTACCAACAAGAACAGTATTTGGAGGATGAAATTCATTTTTATCACTATAAGTATGTTTAACTTCCCACCAAGGTACATCTTTCATAATTTCTGCTTCTCTATTATAATAAGCTAATGATCTTCTTAAAATATCTCTATCTTGTTCAGCTTGTAAAAGTGGTAATAAATTAATTCTAGCTTGAAGTTTCTCTCTTGAAATTTCTTGTTGTTCTCTATTACCTTGAATAATTTTATAAAATCCATAAGATGACATTGTAATTAACATACCAAGCCAAATTGTTGGTCTAAAACCTCTTGAAGGAATATTTCTCTTCCATTGAATTTTCTCATAACCTTGAACAGGTGGTAAGTCTTGATGATGTGCCATTGTATATAAGTATTTGACTATATAATAAATGAATAACTCTCCAATAATATATACACTCTCTTAACAAATATAAATTAAAAAAACTGAAAATCAATCTTTTCCTCACTAAATAAAATAAAATTTTGGTGTACGAGTGTCTGATAGGTACTCTATGTTCCAAATAGATAGCAGATAGCAGATGATGATGATGATGATGATGATGATTGTTTTAGGTTTATGTTCTTTTTATTGAGTAATGACAGTAAAGTTAACAACTAAGGATCAAATCAATTCATTATTAGACAAATACGATACTTTCCTATTTGATTGTGATGGGGTTGTTTGGATTGGTAATGATTTATTACCTTCCGTTAAGGAAACAATGGAATTATTACAATCAAATAATAAAAAACTAATATTTGTTAGTAATAATAGTACAAAATCTCGTAATGATTATATTCATAAATTAAATAATTTTGGTATTAACAATATTAATGTTGATCAAATTGTTAATTCAGCTTATTCAACTGCAACTTATATTGAAAAAGTTTTAAAATTACCAAAAACTGATAATAAAAAAATTTGGGTTTTAGGTCAAAGTGGTATAACTGATGAATTAAATAATAAAGGTTATCAAACATTGACTTTTAATGATTTAGAGAAAAAATTTACGAAAGAGGAATTAACAATGGATAATATTGATAATTTAGTTTTCAAGGATGAAATTAATTGTGTTGTTGTTGGATTAGATTTTGATGTTAATTATTTAAAAATTGGAATTACAATGCAATATTTATTAAATAATGATATTCCATTTATTGCAACAAATATTGATTCAACTTTCCCATTTAAAAATACAAAATTACCAGGTGCTGGTTCAATTGTTGAAATTTTTAAATTTTCTTCAAATAGAGATCCAAATGCAATTTGTGGTAAACCAAATAATGGTATGATGGATTCAATTTTAATTAGTAATAATTTACAAAAAGATAAAACTATAATGATTGGTGATAGAATTAATACTGATATGAAATTTGGTTTTAATAATAAAATTGATACTTTATTAGTATTAACAGGTATTGAAACTGAGGAAAGAGCATTAAATGAAGATATTATTACTTATTATGCTAATAAACTTGGTGATATTTATGAATTATCCATATAATAATGATTTTATATATCGATATAGACTATTTACAAATGTATAATGATACAATAGGTAACATTTATAATATCTTATAGAAAAGCTAAATGGGGTATGTAAGGGATCGCCATATTCGGATGTGATGTCAGTAATGTTCTATTTAGACTGGATTATATATAAGAAACATTTATTGCCATCGCAACTGAATATGGCGACCATAGTGAAGTGATAATCCACATTTGACTTCTCACAAGATGATAAAGATCAAGCTATTCTTACCAAAAAAAATTTGTCAATTCGGAGTCCTCTTGTAAATTACATAGAGAAGATCCATGTATGTGGAGAATTCCAAAAGATATTAATGATTCAATTCCATTTATTTCAACATTTAATCAACCTTCAGAATTTGGAAACTGGATGAGGGAAATCAATAGATTATTATTATTAGGTGGTGTCAAATTTACTGAAATCGTTGTTCAATCTTTCAAGCTAGTTGGTAACAAGTTCATTGATCATAGTTAAAACCGTATCCAAGCAAATCGCTAACCATGTTGAAGCAAATATTAAAACAAATCGTACCAGTGTCCATGTTATTGTAAGAATTTTAGAAAAATTGAAGATTCAGGTCAATGATACCAATGATGCATTTTAATTAAGCAAACTATTGAATCAATTTTCTTGTTGGTTTAGAAATTTCCCATATTCCATTCAATGAAAAAGTCACTTGTGAAATTATTATTACCTCAACATTTTATTACTACATGGAGATTATCAAAGGAAGATCATACATTATCTCAACTTTACCATTCAATTAAATCACACAATATTATCAAATGATCAAGTGGTATAGCACTATTATGTACTAATACCACTTGATGGTAAAAGAAGAAGAAGAAGAAGAAGAAGAAAAAGAAAGTTGAAAGAAAAATGAAAAAATTTTAATAATGATTTGACTCAATGATGTAATGACATAATAAAATTTATTTCGCTCTTCTTATATTGTTATAGTGATGATCCATGTTTTATATAAGGGATAGTTCTTTTTATAATAGTATAGTATAGTGAAGTAAAGAATATAATGTCAGTAACACAGGAAACATTAGAGACAAGTGAATTAATTAATTGGACAATTTTTCAAGAATTATTATTAATGGATGAAGATGAAGAAGGATTTGCATTAAGTTTAGTTGAAACATTTGTACAACAAGCAAATGAAACATTTATTAAAATTGAAGAATTAATAAATAATGATAATAATGATAAAACTGATGAAATATTAGAAAAATTATCACAATTAGGTCATTATTTAAAAGGATCAGCAGCAGCATTAGGACTTAAGAAAGTTCAAGAACAATGTGAAAGAATTCAAAATTATGGTAAAAAAGATTCATTTGATAATAATGAAATGGCAAATAATGCCAAGGATAATAATGATTGGATTAAATGTGTTAATGAAGCATATAAGGAAACTAGAATTAATTTTGATAAAAGTAAATTATTACTGTCACAATATTTCCAATCAGAGTTATAATAATAGGGGGAAGGGATTCAATATATGTGTATTTTAATATTAAATAATTATATATATATATAATTAATATACAAAAAAACAGGTTATAAAGTTGTAATATATAAGTATCTAATTATTATTTTCTTTAATATTATTCTCTATAAAAGAATAAACTAATATAAGAGAGAAAGATAAAATACCAAAATATATACAAATAGTATTTAATTGATTATCAGTTATCATTGATTGATTGATAGAAGGGTTGTCTTAATGATATAAAGATGTCTTATATAAAATAGATACCTTACCTTATACCTTACCTCTTAAATAAAAGAAGTAACGTGTACTCTATTATATTAATATTATATTGAAATAACCGACCCATCGACCCGCTGCTTACATAATACTATACGGAGTACCGGAGTAATAACTTCCCTTAATTAAGTAATTTTAAGCGGTGAAGTGGATATTCTCTTTTCTTTTCTTTTCTTTTCATTTCATTTCATTTCTTTTCTTTTCTTTTCTTTTCTTTTCACTTCATCTTCCTTCTTTTTACAACTACACACACTCTCTCTTTCAATATGTCTAGAAAATTAACTTTTATTCCAGGTCCAATAGAATTCTCTGATAATGTACTTAATGCAATGTCAACACCTTCTCAAGCTCATACTTCTCCTGAATTTGTTAAAGTTTTCCAATCTGCTTTAATTAAAACTAGAAAAATGTTTGATTCTTCCGTTGACTCACAATCTCAACCTTTTATTCTATCTGGTTCAGGTACTTTAGGTTGGGATTTATGTGGTGCTAATTTTATTACTTCCCCAAATGATAACGTTCTTGTTTTATCAACTGGTTTCTTCTCAGATTCTTTCGCTAATTGTCTTAAAATTTATTCAAATAATGTTGATATAATTGAAGCTGAAAATTTTGGTGATTCAACAAATTTAATTACACTTCAAAATAAATTAATTGAAAAATCTTATCATTTAATTACAATTACTCAAACTGATACTTCATCTGGTGTTTTACAAAATGTTGAAGAAATTTCAAAAATTATTAAAAAAATTCAACCAAATGCTCTTATAATTGTTGATGCTGTTTGTGCAACTGCTTGTGAAACTTTAAAATTCGATTCTTGGGGGATTGATTATGTTTTAACTGCTTCTCAAAAAGCTGTTGGTGTACCTGCTGGTTTATCAATTTCAATTGCATCTAAAAGAGCAATTGATATTGCAATTAATAAATCAAAACCTCATTCTTTCTTTACTGATTTTAAAAGATGGTTACCAATTATGAAAGCTTATGAATCTGGTAATGGTGCTTATTTTGCAACTCCTGCAGTTCAATTAGTTCATGCATTGAATGTTTCATTAGATGAATTATTATCAATTAATGATGGTACAATTGATGAAAGAATTAAATTACATAAATTAGCTTCAGATAATTTTAAAGATAAATTAATTAATCAATTAGGTTTAAAATTAGTTCCAAATTCTTTAGAATTTGCAGCTCATGGTTTATCAGTTATTTATTATCCTGAAAATATTAAAAGTTCAGATTTATTATCTAAAATGGCAGAAAATGGTTTCACTATCGCTTCAGGTATTTATAAAGATTATAAAGATAAATATTTTAGAATTGGTCATATGGGTGTTTCAGCTGTTGGTGAAAGAAAGGATGAATTAAATCAATGTTTTGAAGCTCTTAAATTATCTTTATCTCAATTAGGTTACGAAAAATAAAAATAGAATTGTTTACATTATTATTATTATTATTATATAGATTATAAAAAAAAATAGACATTAATTCATTATCATTAACATTTCATTTTTATCATTTGAATTTAATTGTGGGAAATTATTCTTCTCTAAAAACGTACTTAATTCACCTAATGTAAAATCAGGATATAAATTTAAAAAAATTTCCAGTTTTGATTGAAATATTTGAGAAAGATAAGTAAATTTATCCAAACCTTTAAATAATAAAATTAATAGAAAAGCTGTCCTATATGGATTTTGACATTTTGGTAAACATTTTTCAACTGACATTTGTAAATGTTCAATATATGTTAAATAAGTTAAAAATCCTTTCTTTAAATCAATAAATTCCTCTGATCCTTTAATTTCAATTATCTTATCAATTAATAATTTAATCATATTTGATTTATTTTGTGAATTAATTATTTTTTCTAATGTTTTAAATGTTGTTAATTCATTTGATTGACATTTATAATAAATTTCATCATCAATATCACAATAATCTAATATCCATTCCTTTAAATTTAAATCCATTCTATTATAAAATAATATATAATCATTTATATTAAGATAATTATTATCAGGGAATATAATCCATGAATTTTTAACCCTTTCATTAATTTTCCTATCAAATTTAATTAAATTTGTTAAATAATCATATTTAGAATTTTCAATTAATTTAATAATTTCATCTCTAATTGATTCAAATGGTAAATATTCATAAAATTTAATATTAAATTCATAATCTAATTCCTCTGATGTCATCTCCAATGGTTCTAAAAATTCTTTATATCCAATACTTATATTATTTTCTTCAATTCTAGTACAATTATTATCAATATATTTAATACAATCTTTTAAATAATTAACATCATTTGGTACATTATTAAATTCCCAATATCCTCCTTGTTTTGGTCTTGTATATTTAACTCTCATTGAAAGTATATCCTTAAGTAAATTTAAATCATTTGGTAAGTCATCATTACTAGGTTGTGTTATAATGTTATTATTTGTTTGATTTCCATTTATATCAAGCATTTGTAATTGTGAATTAAGACTATTAGTAAATGGATCCATGATTGTATGCTAGTATATGTCTCTATATATACAACATTTATTCCATTGATCAATGATTTGATGGAATCAATTTGATTCAGTGTTAATCCTGGATTAATATTTTCTTTTTACGTAAGTTATTAAAAAAAATCATAAACAGCGTTGAGACCGGATTATACAGGGTAAGATATAAAATGTAGTGTAAATATAAAAATGTAAATGTAAATGTAAATTTAAAGAGCAATATAATAATAAATGAATAAAACACATTGTTGAAATGTAATATATATAACTTATCAACTTTAAGTTGATAATGGGAAAGCACCAGCCCAATTAGAAATTTCATTCTTTAAATCATCTAATTCTGGAGAACCATCAGCAATTTTTTTCTTAAAATCTTTTAATTTATTTGCTTCAATTGGTAATTCAGATTGAATTTTCTTTGCATATTTAACACTTGTATCAATATAATTAACAATTTTAGCAAAATCTTCTTCACTTAAACCTCTAGTTGTCATTGCTGGTGCACCAATTCTAACACCACCTGGAACTAAAGCAGATTTATCACCAGGAATTGAATTTTTATTTAATGCAATATTAATTTTTTCACAAACTGCTTCAACTCTAGCACCATCAATACCTTTATCCTTTAATGAAACTAAAACCATATGAGAATCTGTACCATTTGAAACTAATGAATAACCTAATTTTTTAAATTCATTTTCTAAAACTTTTGCATTCTTTAAAACTTGTTCTTGATATTCTCTAAATTCAGGTGTTGCAGCTTGTTTTAATGCAGTTGCTAAAGCTGAAATTGTATGATTATGTGGACCACCTTGATGACCTGGGAAAACTGAAAAATTAATTGGATTTTCTAAATCATAATAAATTTCTTTACCAGTTTTTGGATTAATTGATCTAACACCTTTTCTAAAGAAAATCATTGCACCTCTTGGACCTCTTAAAGATTTATGAGTTGTAGTTGTAACAATATCAGCATATTCAAAAGGTGAAGGAATAACACCTGCAGCAATTAAACCTGAAATATGTGCCATATCAACAACTAAATAAGCACCAACTTTATCAGCAATTTCTCTCATTCTTTTATAATCAATTAATCTACAATAAGCTGAAGTACCTGCAACTAAAGTTTTTGGTCTAAATAAAATTGCAGTTTTTTCTAACATATCATAATCAATTAAACCAGTATTTAAATCAACTCTATAAGGCATTGTTTCAAAATAAGTTGAAACAGCTGAAATTTTTCTTGTATCAGTTTGATAACCATGAGATAAATGACCACCATGAGGTAAATCAAGACCCATTAATCTATCATGAGGTTTCATAATTGCTTGATAAACTTCTAAATTAGCAGGAGAACCAGATAATGATTGAACATTAACACCCCATTTCTCAGGATCTAAATGGAAAGCTTTTAAAGCTCTTGCTTGACATAATAATTCAATTCTATCAATATGTTCATTACCACCATAATATCTTGCACCTGGATAACCTTCAGAATATTTATTACACATTGGAGTTCCTAAAGCATCGAAAACAGCAGTTGAAGTAAAATTTTCACTTGCAATTAAATCAATTGAATGTTTTTGTCTATCAATTTCATCTTCAATAATTTGTGCAACTTCAGGATCAGTTTCTTTTAAATGACCTGAAACCATTGCTCTATGAGCAGGAGATAAAGCATCGTGTGACATGTTTTATTTAATTTGTTTTGTTTAATGAAGTAATTCTAATAATAATAATAATAATAATAATAACTCCTAAAAGAAAAGAATGAAAAACCAATAACTCTAAAAAAAGAAGATTAATCAATCAATTTAAATAAATAAATGATTCTCCTGTTACGGGGGTATTGAAAAAGTTATTTTAATTTTAATAATTAAAATTGACACATTCTCTTATTGTTTTAAGAGAGAAGTCAAATTTTTATTTTTATTTTTCATTAGGGTCTTTGCACGTGATTTTGTATCTTTGATGCGTCGATCGTCTGTATATAGTATAGTGTACATATTACATACTAATATATCATTTAATTGATTATAAGATTTTTTATTAACAAATTATTATAAAGATAATATAGTTATATGGATTATAGATATAGATTCAAATGTTTAGATATAAATACATATTGTAATAATATAATATAATATGTAAAAATAACTTAACGATAAGATTTTTGGAATCTTGCTCTTGCACCACGACCACCGAATTTCTTTGGTTCCATTCTTCTTGCATCAGCAACTAATAAAGTTCTATCATAAGAAGCGAAAACTTTCTTTAATTCATTCTTTGAAGATTCATCAACATATTTTGCAGTATAAGCAATTAAACCTTTTGCAATTGCTTGTCTAATTGCATAAACTTGTGAAACGTGACCACCACCAGTAACTTTAATTCTAATATCTAAACCTGCAAATTTATCTAAACCAACTAATAATAATGGTTCATAAACTTTATGTCTTAAAATTTCTGGTTCAACAAGTGTAATTGGACAACCATTAACTTTAATTAAACCTTTACCTTGTTTAACATGAGCAACAGCAGTTGCATTTTTCTTCTTACCAAATGTTTGGACAGATGGGATCTTAGCGACGACAGCAGACATGACCTGATAAATGAAGTATTAATCAAGAGAGAATACAAATGAAAGATTCTAAAAATGAAAATAACTAAATTAAAGTATTGAAAAATTTACATATAAAATTCAAGACAAAATGATAATATAGAGATATTAGCTATATTCCTTTCTCTATAGTAAAACTAACTATAATTTACAATACTCTCTCTCTCTCCTCACTATATAAATTTTTCATTTTCTTCAATTTTATTAAATTTTCATCATTAATTATTTCCACAGTCACATTGTCTTAAAACAGTAATCTGCGCGACGCACTGTACTCTCTTTTCTTAATTGGGTAACACCCCCTCACACCCTCTACCCGCACCTTTAAAGTTTTTATTTTACCCATCACTTGTCGGGAAACTTCCCAATTACCCACTAATGCTTCCCATTGTCCCCGTCAGTGGTGAAATTTTTTATTTTTTTTTCGTTCCATTTTCTCAATATCCTCACAATTTTCATTATTGTATTGTACGACAGCTATTAGTGATTATTTCTTGTAGATTTTCTTTAATTTTTTCTAAAATTCTAATTAACTTTTTCTTGTTATTATTCTATTAGCAACAACTCCTTAACAATGGGTACGTATACTACTTATCAACTTAAATTAACTAAACATTACATATAGAACAAATTTACTAACATAATATCAAAATTATTAATCTATTAATATAGCTATTCACAAGAACCTTCCAATTCTTAAGAACCACTTCAGAAAACACTGGCAAGAAAGAGTTAGAGTTCATCTTGATCAAGCAGGTAAAAAAGCTTCAAGAAGATCCGCAAGAGCTGCAAAATCTGCTAAAGTTGCACCAAAACCAGTTGATTTATTAAGACCAATTGTTAGATGTCCAACTATTAAATATAACAGAAAAGTTAGAGCTGGTAAAGGTTTTACTCCAACTGAATTAAAGGCTGTTGGTTATACTCCAAAATATGCAAGAACTATTGGTATTGCAGTTGATTTAAGAAGATCAAATAAATCTGTTGAAGCTTTCCAAATTAATGTTGAAAGATTAAATAAATATAAAGATTCTCTTATTATCTTTGATAAAACTACTAAACCAGCAGGTGAAGAACAAGTTTCAATTGAATCAACTTTCCCTGTTGAACAAATTGTTTCTGATGTTACTCCAAGAGCTGTTGTTGTTCCAGAAGAATCTGCTTACAGAACTTTAAGATTAGCAAGATCTGAAAAGAGATATAAAGGTATTAGAGCAAAGAGAGCTGCAGAAAGAGCAGAAGCTGAAGCTGATAAAAAGAAATAAGTTTAGTTTATAATTGATCCTAATACATTTTCTATAGTAATATAAATTTAAATCTTTTGATATAATACAAACACTACATGTACCTATATAATTTCAATGTAATACAGTAATACATAATGTATTTTATTTACAGTAATAAAGTATGTCAAAAACATTGACAAGATTAGAGGAATTTCACTGTGCATCTATTTATCTACATAACGATTTAGCAAATTATTATATCAATTAATCAATTAAAAAATTTTATATTCTATTTTATAAAAATACATAAATTCAATTTATTTAATCGAATAAACCGAAACCCATATCATCATCGGATTCTTCCTTTGCTTCTTCAACTTCTTCTTCAGCTGCTTCTTCAGATGAACCTGCAGCAGCACCTGATGATGCACCTGCAGCTGCTGGACCAGCAGAAACGTTAAAGTTAACTAATAATGATTTTAAATCTTTACCTTCTAAAGCTTTTGCGAAAATTGATGCCCAAATTGATTCAAATTCAATATTTGCACCTTGAGTTAATTTAATTAAATTTTCAGTGGTAATTTCAATATCAGAATCTGCTAAGATAACTGATGCGTAAGCTAATGCGGTTTCAGTAGACATATTTTGTTTAATTTAATGTGGAATAATCACTCTTTAAGCAAATAAAAATTGCAGACTAGTTCCTTAATTTTCTGAAAAGGTAAAGGATAAATGAAAATAATTAACATGTTAAGAAATTCAATAGTAATTTTTCAAACTTCCTCAACCAATTTTTTTTTCAAAATGGATTTCTTATTATGTGGAAAATTATTAATTATATAATATAAGTGAGGGTTTCTCAATGAGGGAATTAGGGTTTTGTAAGTCACGTGTTGGAAGATTTAAAATGGGGCTCGTCAAAATTATAATTATCATCATCATCATTATATTGAACCCTTACAAGAAACTATAATTCATGTTATTATCAGATTAATCTAAATTTAGTTTAATTTTAACGAGTTATAAAGAAATAAACAGATAAACAATTATAAATAAGTAAATACAATACAATAAATGATCTAGATCAACTAGTTCATTGCAATAAATGCACCAATTGCTGCAATTGCAGGAACAACAACACCATTAACATTTAATGATGAACCTGAACCTGAATATTCAGTACTAACAGTTGGTTCAGCTGATTTAGTTTCACTAGTTGATGATTTAACAACTGTTGTTGAAGATTTAGTAGTACTTGGTGCTGGTTTATTATTACCATTTTCTCTTTCACTATTAGAAGTAATTACAACAGATGATGTTGATGATGCTGGTTTAGTAGTTGAGACAGTTGATGATTCAGTGGTACATGGTTCAGTAACTGTAACGGTAACACCATCAGTGACAGTGGTATAGGTAGTGTATGAAGTTGCTGGTTTAGTAGAGGAGACAGCTGATGATTCAGTGGTACATGGTTCAGTAACTGTAATGGTAACACCATCAGTAACTGTAGTATAAGTAGTGTATGAAGTTGGCTTTTCAGTACATTTTTCACATGACTCAGTCGCAGTTGTTGTATTCTTTTCAGTGATAGTTGAAGTTGCAGATGAATTGTTCTTACCTCTGTTATTTGCATCAACACCTGAATCAGATGAAGTTGAAACAATTGATGCAGATGAAGTATTTGCGGAAGAGTTATTCTTACCTCTATTGTTAGAATCAACACCTGAATCAGATGAAGTTGATGATGGAGCTCTTGATGATGAAGCAACTAATGATGAGGTTGATGAGGTTGATGATGATGGAGCTTTTGATGAAGATGGAATTCTTGATGATGAACCAACTAATGATGATGATGATGAAATATCACAAGTTTCACCATGTGGTAAATTTGGTAATTTAATATGATACATCATATATTGAGTATCAACATCAACACCTTGATCATACTTAATTTTACCAAAATTTAAATAACCATCAGTTGTTTTATAATCATTATCAGAACCAATTAAAAGGAAATATTCATCATTTGTACATTTAACTGGAAAAAGATCCATACTTTCCCATTTTTCATTAATTAATGAAGAATCAACTGCACCACCATTATGAAGACCAAATTTAGATAATTCAGATGGATCAATTAAATCAATAAATGAATAATAAGTTGCAGGTTTAATATTTGACTTAAGATCACCTTTCTTTGATGAAATTTTATCACCAACACCATCATATTGACCAACAATATTATCAGCATCAGTTAATGACCATAAATCAACATGTTTAAAGATTGCTTCAGTACCATCTTCACCACCATTACCTAAATGAGAATCTCTTGGTAATAACATAATTAAATTTTCATTAATAACTCTCATTTCACTTTGTGATGCAGTCTTTGTTTTACCATCAGCTGTAGTATACGTTGGTAAAACAACAACATATTCACCAACTAATTGAGGTGGACAAACAGTAATATCATATTTTAATAATCTATCATTAAATCTACTCTTTGATTTTTCTCCACCATCTTGAACTGTTGCAGATTGTAAAATTGTAAATAAATATTTACCATCAGGTGTAATATCCATACCTTCATAACCTTTATTTTCAGTTCTACCATCTTCATTTGGTGTAACAGAATATGATGGATCAGTCCATAAAGTATTATCAGATGAAAAAAATAATTCACCATTAACATGAGGTAATAAAGCATCAGGTGCCATAATATAATCAAGCATATTACCATTTGAATCAAATTTAAATAATGAAGGACCATATTCATCACTAATCCAAAAACCATTCTTAATTGAACCATTAATTAAAGTAATTGCTTCAGAATCTAATGAAATTTTAGTTGAATAAGTTTCATTACCCTTTGGAATTGACCAACCATCACCTTGATATTTAACAGCTGGCATTTTTAAACCATTATAATCAATTGTTGTATTTGCATCTAAACCTGAAAAATATTCACCATTAACATCTTTTAATAAAATTGTATCTTTATAATTAAGTTTAATATTTTCACTTGTTGAAGAATTTTTTGGAGTGAAAATAACATCATATTGATGAATTCTACTAAAAGTATTAACAGTACCTTTAACATTCCAACCTCTATCAGGTAAACCATACATTGTAAAATGGTAATCACCATTTGAATCAACATATAAAGTTGATTGATCAACTTGTAAACCTGAACCTGGTGACATTGTTTCACCATATTTATCAACAGCATTTGATGCAAGTTTACCAAAACCTACCATACCAAAAGATTCTAAAGTTGTACCTTCAATATCAACACTGACATAAGCCATTGCTCTTGATAAGAGAGCTAAAAAGACAATTTTAATTAATGAATTCATTGTTCAAATTAAAATGATTGACTTTAGTTAGTAAATGAAAATTATCTTGCTTAATGAAATATCATATTAAAATATTTTCTAATATCTTATATAATTGGAACTAACCCATTGTATTTATACTAAAACAAATCAGAGCAAAAAGTAAACAAAATAAAAAAAAACGAATAAACGTTTATACCAATTAGTCCTTCCCTAACAATAACATTAAACGGTAATCTGATTCATTCACGTTCACGTGGGAGACCTTATCACCGCGTTCTCTCTTTGTTTATTATATTGTTATGGTGCCCTTTTTCCCATTTTTTATATATCTTATCACTCTTCTAAGTAGGAGTAGGCGACTTTACAATTATCATTACATTATTGCAACACTAAACTTTTCTATAATACACGTGGCTATCACTTTATAATAATATCATTTTAACACTTTAATATAGTACCCCGTACCTTAATCATTTCGGAGTTGTCGCTAAAGTATATTAGTAGGTGTTGAGCCACCAAAACCGTTTTTTTTTTTTCATTTCTATTTGATTTTAATCTATATCTACACACATTTTACATATTATATCTATTTTATGTAACTTTTATTGGGAACTTAAATACACTGTATCTTTTACCCTTTTTTATAGATACTTGAAAATGAGCCATATAATACCTATTAATTAAACAACTCTCAAATGTTGGTACTAAACATAATGAACTCTTATCCCTTTGTTTAACACTCATTGCTAATGGAATTTTAATCTTTGCAACATATCTCCCTCTATCTTCAGCATATACCCATTTATTACTTAGATTGATAGTTTCCTCCAAAAATTTAAATTTAGGGACATATAGTTCCTTTGCTGATAATTTACTCATTGCATTAACAGAATTATAAATATTCCTATTAACTTGTGTTTCATTAATTAATCGTTTCAATTCATTCAAATATGCGGTAAATTGTCTACGAATACTTGGAATAGTATATTGTGTTAATTGTTCATCCATTAAAAATTCTCCATCAATATTAATTGGTAATGCATAATTGGAAAATATGTTAATAGTCTTTAATTTAGATATTATATTAACACTTGTGGGTAACTCAGCCTTACTCTTACTACCTGCCTTACATGGTTCTGTTGAAAATTCAAATTCAACAAAGCAATGTTCTTGATTAACATTCCTCAAACTAAGTAATGATGTAACTGTACTCAAACTATCTGAACTATCTGAACCAATTGATGTTAATGGGACACTTTTGTTCCTTCCATTTTCTAATGTATTACTTATAAATGAAGTGAGTCCATTGGATCTTGATTTCTGTGGATTTAATGAATTCGATCTACCCTTATCATCATTATAATGTTTATTATTGCTGTGCTTCTTTTTTTGTTTAGATTTCAATGCAAATGATCTAATAGATTTTATACTACTATCCCTAGACATTGATGCTTTAATAACTATCTCACCACCTGATTTTCCAAAAAAATCTTTATTCATTTCAATATTATCATAATGTAAGAATGATTCACCATCACTTCTAATAATCTCTGGATGGAAATTTGTTGAACTACCATTCAATTGTTTAAATTTTTTAGTCTCATCTGCTTCTAATGATGCAATTATTTCATCTTGTTCTCTCCTATCAACAATCCCACCTTCCTGTAATTGTCTCTTAGTTTTTAATTCATCAATATATTGAGAAACAAGTTTTTCAAACTTAATTATCTGTTCATATGTTCTAATATTGGTCTTTATCTCTCTATCAACAATTTGATTTTCATTATTTTGTTCAGTTTCATTACTTACATTAACTCTAAAATAAAATTTCTCAATATCAAACATAACATACCTATTATTAATACTTTTTGGTATTTTCCTACCAAATTTCTCAGCAATTTCTTTATATCCAATCATTTCAACTTTAATAAAATAAGATATTGATTGTTCCTTTAATGCAAAATCATCAACTATAATGGGACTTCCATAAACTCCATCACATCTTTTATATCCTAATATTCGATCAATTTCAAGATCTTGTTCAGTATCTCCAATTGCTGATACATCATACCCATATGATGGTAACATATGTAAATGTTCAGGTATTTGATCAGGACAAATAGTATCTAATAATGAATATGGTAATTTAAATGAAAAAAGTTTTTTATGAATAGTATTGGGTTCAATACATCTATTCTCTGTAAATCCAACAACTGTATTATCATTAAAATCTTTTTGTAAAATACCCTTAATTCCGTGTACTTTTGCAGATATATGACCTGTATGGAAACATGCATTTAAATCATAAGTTTTCAGAAAACTTTTACTTATAATTTTTCTATCTTCAGTTGTTAATCCACTTGCGGGTGTTCTCATTTCACCTTCCAGTGAAACTAATAAGATTTCAAATGGTATTGGTTCATTAATATTAGATTTAATTGTAACATACCCAGTTATCAAATCACCTGGTTTATATTCTGTTAGCAAACTTTCCCTTTCAAAAGATTTACCAATCATTGGTAATTGTTTAGTTAATGTTATCTTAATATCAATAGGTAAATCAACCTTAATCAAATTATTTGTATTATTAAGTAATAATGATTTAGGATTTCTTATTGGATCGATATCAATATTCTCACTGGGATTAATAACTCTATTAGATCTTAACGTTGCTAATTCAGATTCATAATCAGGTAAATCTGTTGAATTCAAGTCATCATGCAATGGTCTATTAAACATATAATTATGCATTTGAAATGATGGTAAAATATCTTCCAGTAATGAACTTCTAGCTTCGGAATACATTGATCTATCATCATTTGTTATTATTCTACTCATCTGACTTTGAGGTATTTGATGATTTTTAAAATTATTAGTAGTATTATTATTATTGTTATTATTATTGTTATCATCAACTGACATGATGCTTATTTTCTGTATATCGGCGTATCCCCGTTATTCCCCGTGGGAGTTATATTGACTTTATTAATAACTATTGAAAAAATGAGTATAGTTCAAACCAAAAAAAGTATATGGTATAATTTTATATTAGTGTACAGATATTTTATTGTTTATAGAATGTAATATACAGAGAAATGAACAAGTTAATGATATAATTTGAGATATATTGTTAAAGTTGGTTTAATCTGAAAAATTCAAAATTTCAACTGATTACAACCACCGGAATTTCCTTTTCGGGTAATTTTCAAAGCGCGGTTATCCCGGTTGATTCTTATAATAGCCTCAGCTCAATTTGTGTTAATAACAGCCCTATACAACAGATAATGGGAAGCACATGTTAACCTTTTGTTTTGATTTTTTAACACTTACCTCAATATCAACAGCATATAATCTACTTAAATGACATTGTTGAAATGTTGGAACTAAACACATTGTTGATAATTTATCAATATTTTTTAAATCAAAATGTAATGGAATTTGGAAATCACATTCATAAATATTTGAATTTGAATTAAATTTCCATTGATTATGTAAATCAATTGTTTGAGTTTCAAAAACTTTCTTGATTATTTGTTCGGTTGTGTATAATCTTGAAAGTCCGTTAACTTTATTATAAATACTTCTAGCTAGTCCAGCTTCTAATTCTTTCAAAACCTCAACTAATTGATGATAATAAAATGAAAATTTTTTCCTCATATTAGATAAATTTAGACTATCTAAACCTCCATTAAATATAAATTTATTATCAAATGTAATTGGTATTGGGTATGGTGATTGAATATTATAAATTTTCAAATTTGGTGAAATTGTAATTAAATTTGGTAAGTTAACTTTGGATGAATTTCTCTTTGATGAAATAGAGTTTGGCGGTTTAAATTCCAAATGAATATAAATATTTTCATTTTGAATATTTTGTTCAGTATATGATTCGAGTGATTTAGCTGATGATACAGGTTTTAAATTTAATGATAATGAATTCAGTGATGTAAATGATTCATTATTTGATCTTAACTGTGATGTAACTGGTGTTAAAGTTGAACTTGAATGTAAATTTGATAAACTTGTGTTTGAAAATGATGTATTTAAATTAGTTAAAGAAGCTGTTGATGATGAAGATGAGGATAAAGATGACGCTTTCTTCCTTGAAGTAAAATGTTTTGGTTTCAAAGATTTGATTTGTGCATTTTTATGCATACTTAAACTAATTGATAAATCACCTTCAACTTTATTAAAGAAATCTTTCACGAATGAAATGTTTTTCAATCTAGTAAAACCCGTATCATCAGTAATTGAAGTTTTAGTATCAGTTAAAGTCGGTATTAATTCAGATGAATTAATTGGAGTTGATTTTTTAGTTGATGGTAAACTTGAAAAAATAATTTCATCTTGTTTTCTTGGATCATCAATACCTATATGTTTTAGATTTGTACGTTCCAATATTTCATTTAATTTATCTGCAACCATTTTCTCTATAATTTGAATTTGTTTTGCAGTTGAAACTTCACCCTGAGGATTATCAATTAATTGTTCATCAAAACAATTTGAAGTTTCAATTCTAAAGAAATAATCAACTGATTTTAAAATAATAAAATCAAAATTATGTTTTGTTTCATGTGTATAGAATTTTTTGTAAAAATCCAAATCTCTACCAATAAATTGACATTTAATTGAATAAGAGATTGCTTGACCTTCATTTGCAAAATCCATACTTCTAATTGGAGATCCATATCTATCTAATCTACCATAACCTAATAATGGATTAACTTTAATTGATTTCCCATGACCATTGAAAGCTGTTCTATCAACACCAAATGAAGGTGGTAATTTTAAATGATTTGGTAATTGATCAAAACAGGAAGTATCAAGTAAGTAATTTGGTAATTTAAATGCAAACATTTTTTTATGAACAATATTTGGCATAATTGTTCTATCATTAGCAAACCCAATTTTAGTATGATCAACATCATCTTGTAAATTATCTAAAGTAACACCTTGTAAATCAATACAACCATAATGGAAACAAGCACTTAAATCATAAGTTTTCAAGAATTTCTTTTTAATAATTTCATCAGGATTTGTTGGATGTGGTACCAGTAGTTCACCTTCTAATGATAATAATTGCATTTCAAATGGAATTGGTTCATTTGATTTATTTTGAATCAGTACATAACCACAAACTATATCACCGGGTCTATATTGTCTTAAAGGATTTTCTCTCTCTGATTTAACATTTAATTTAGGTATATGTTTAGTTAAAACTACTTGAATATGGATTGGTAATTCAATCCTTTGAAATTTTTCAAGATTATTTAATAATAAAAGATTTGGATTTTTAGTTGGATCAACAAAATTATTTGGATCAGTTGTTAATGGTGGTGGTGGACCTAAAACATCATCATTATCATTATTATCATCATTTTCATTAATGACAACTTCTTCTTCTCCATTTAGAGTATGAGTATGAGTGTAAGTATGAGATATTGTTTGCATATCAGAATCAAGATCTGCATGAAGTGGAGGATTAGCAAATTGATTTGTAATTGGAGTTACTTTTGGTCTTTTATTATCTAAAGTCATTCCATCATAAGTTGGAGGTTGAGATAATAAAGCAATATTTTCCGTATCATAAATAGTACGATTAAACATATAATTATGCATTTCAAAAGATGGTAAAACATCCTCTAATACTGAACTTTCATCATCATCATTAGTATTATTATCATTGATATTATTATTATTACTAATTTCGGAGTGTAAATTATTATTTCTATTAATTGTACTATCATGAGACCCATGAGAATGTAAGTTTGGATGAATCTTCAAAGGTACTTCAGACAATGGATTCCCCTTCATTGTGAATAATGATGGTCAATAAAGAGGGAGTAATAAAAGAAATCATAATCCAGTTAATATACAACCTTCAATAAACCTACCACAGTGAAAAAGATTGATGAAAATAATTTTGACAGCCTTTCAATGAGAGGGAGTTAATTTTTTTAAAGTTTTTTACGTAATCATTGGAAGGATTTACACCGTTAAAGGTAGGTTATTGCGAGTTAAGGTGTACTATAACGGTTATACACGGTTGTTAATGGTTATTGTAAAGGTTGGGTGTTCTTTATAATAGATGCACTGCATTACTATGTAAGTTATATTATATATAAATTATATATACTAAGTAAATAATATTATTATAAAACTAAAGCTGGTTTAAAGTTTTAAGACCACAGTAGAAGAATTTACCATAAGCACCTTCACCTTCTGCCTTAAAAGTAATTGTACAACCTTTCTTAAGATAAATTGTATCGCCTCTCTTTGGATGAATAGTTGTACCAACTTCATCAATAATAATCATATCACCCTTAGTTTCAAGACAAATTTTCATTTCATCATATGGATAAGTATAAACTAATGGTTCACCTGGGATAACTTTGAAAAAACCTGATGTAAGGGTATGTTCAGCATCAGTATTCTTTGATGTCATAATATCACCAAGATAAGAATTTTCTGAAATTTTTGGTGGAAGCACGTCGAATGCTTTTTCAGTTGGTAAGAATTCCATTGGCATTTTTGTTTAATTGATTATATTATATGAGTATTGGTTATTTGTAGAATAAAAAAAATCAATGATAAAAATCAAATTGACGTTATTTAATATTGGGAACATTCTATTATTTATAAACAATTTTTTCCTATAAAAACACAGTGTCAATTTAAATCTTAGAATACCCCAATTAAGATATAAGATCCCAGTATATATAACAATCAATTCAAGTTGAACTGTTAATTATAATACTTAATAATTATAACTGTTATCTCTCGCATTTCTTATCCCAATGGGGTAATTACGCGCTTATCTAAAGGTATTCTTTACTGAGTTGAGCCCCATTTTTTAATACATTGTTTTCCACCTTTCTTTCATACATATGGGAACTTCATCTTCTTTCGGTATCTTTATCCTTTGTAATAGAATGATATATAATAAATATTATATTAGATTTTATTTACTATTTAAACCTCTAAGTCTCCATTTAATTTCATAGGAACTATGTATGTTTATTTCAATTTTATTTAAACAAAAAGAAAACTTTCTTTTAGTCAACACACACCCACGCATAACTTATTACAATGCCATTATATTTTAAACCAGGATCTGATAGTTATTTTTCTCAACAGCCACCTGCAATTCCTTCTCCAGGTAAGAATGCATGGTTAGGTGATAATCTTCATTCTGATGCTCCAAAGGATAAAATACTTTCATCAGGTTTTTATAAACAAGGTCCAGGTGAAGCATTAGTTTATGCTTATGATTATGAAGAAATGAAAGTTAATGTTGAAGTTCATGGTAAATTTACTGTAAGTGATGAAACTGGTTATTCAGTTGAAGTAACCCCAGGCTCAACTTTTTATTTCCCAAAAGGTTGTACAATTACTTTTAAAGTTGAAGGTACTGACGAAGTCCCAGAGGATGAAGCTTATGCACTTAACTGGTTCTGTGGTTTAAGACCTGCAGATGCTGCTTAAATAATTTTTAATTTTTAAAACTTTAATAAATTTGATATTTATTTTGAAATGAGTTTCTCTAATAGTCTTACCTATAATTTTTATATAACTTTTATATTCTTTGTCTAGTACAGTGGAATAATCGAATATATTATAAAAGAAAGCCTGTAAGTAATTAAAAATATAACAATAAGAATATATACAGAATTTCCGAATTAGGACGTAATGAAAATTTAAAAAAATTTAAAATTACCTTAGTTAAGAAAAGTTACTTTGAGTGTCACCTTGTAAAACTTAAATAATATTAGAATATACTGGTATAGATATTGTATATCAGGCAAATGCACTATATATAGAGTAATTTTAATAATAATAATACAATAATACAACTTGAATACTAAATAATGACCAAAGTAGAAGAAAATCTCAAAAAAGATGATGATAATAATGCCATCACAATAGATGATGATCAAACAGAGTGTGATATGAATATCAATATAATTAAAGCTAATAACTACAATGATAAAACCATAAATGGAGTTTTATCACTATCTCATATTGCAAGATTAAAATGTATTAATTGTGCACATTTAATTGATGATATTGGTACTGCACCTTATCATTTAATTGAACCAATTTTAATGAAAAAAACTGCAAAATCTTTAAAACAAATAGAAATTAAATCACCACAAATCATACCTGAATCTGAAAAACTTTGGGAAACTTTACTTAAAAGAGATTTCCCTGATAGACCATTAATACAATTTTCAAATTTAAATAATGGTGAAAGGAGTAAAATGTTATCAAGAAATATTTATGATAAATATTTAAATGAACGTGAAATTCAAAGGAAAAATGCTGTTGGTAATTTGAAACAATTAAATCAAAAATTAATGGCTTTAAAGAATAAAAATAAAGTCATTGCAATTAATAAACCATTACCTTCAACAAAACCAAAATTCATATCGAAAAATTCTAAAAATCAACAATCAAATTCAAAAGTTTTCAAAAGTAGTTTATTACAAAAGGCAAGAGAAGTTAATAAACAAAGAGTACGAAATTATACACAAGTTAATAATAACGATATATCGGGATCAATAGGGTTAAATAAACCTCCAATAATACGGAATAGTTTGAATCCTACAATAAATTCGTCACATTTTGCTAATAATAGAATAGGTAATAATAATACCAACAACCGGAATAATAATAATGGGTTAATTAGAATAAGTGGTTCAATTAAAGCTAAGGGTAATAATATTAATACCATTAAAAGAAACATAAGTGGAAGTATAAATAATGATAAACCAAAGAGAAAGATGGATAATGATATAATACGAGATAAACTGAAGAAATCTAAGAATTCAATTTACATTCATAATTTTAATAAATAATATACAGTTTGGTATTAAATAAGTAAATACATTATACAACTTTATTCTTTTTCAATATTTTATCTAATGCATTATCATTTATATCATTTTTACGTTTTTTATAAGTATTAATATTTTGCTTTATATTATTAATTTTATTAATTTTACTTGAATCCCAATTTTTATCCTCTAATGAATTATCTAATAATCCATTATCACCACTTATTGAAATAGTTTGTTTATAAGATTTAATTCTTAATCTACCATTCAATAAAACTTTTAAACTCCAATCTTTAAACATTAAATTACATCTATTTGAATCAATACCCATCATTTTTAAAATTGGTATAACATTAATTGAATTTCTTAATAAATTTGAATTATTAAATGAACAACCACTTGAACAAATTAATCCACGATTTCTACTTGCTCTAATAATTTGTTTTGAATTTGAAATTGATTGAGCTCTATTTCTATTATTTAAAAAATCTGTATATTTAATTTCAAATAAAATACCTTTATCAATTGCTGAACATAAAGTTTTATGTTTCATAAAACATGGCAATCTATCTTGTAAATTAAAAGAAATTAAATCTATTTCTAAATTGGAAATTGCACTTTGGAATGATTTCTCAGTTAATGGTTCAACTGCAACAATATCGAAAAGTTGTTGGAATTTTGCAAAATTTTGACATTGACTTGGATCATCAATTTTAATTGTAATTCTTGTGAAAATTTTGATTTTATCCTTAAATTCACTAAAATCTTTTTCTAAATTAATTGGATTGATTAAATTTAAATCATTTGAAATTTTATTCTTATTTGAATTACTCGTTGTTGTTGATGGCTTAAAATTTAATGCAATATGTGTATAACCTAAAATTATTGATGTATTAATACATTTTTTGACTTCCATAAGATGATCATTATTTATAGTTTCATTAAAATCAGATAATGGGAAACCAATATTTAAATCACAGAGCATTTATACTTCACTTGATTACAAATCAAACAAAAGAACATTCTAGCAGTATTAGATTGAATTAGGTAAATTTATAGTGAAATTTTTTTTGAAAATCATGAAATCAATTTCGCTTAGTATAAATTTAAATTCTTGGAGGCTTAACATTATAATTGATTTCAGTGGCAAAACCTTCTTTTCTTTTCAAGTTTTAAACAAACAATATGAGTGCAAAAGTTGAGAGAAAGAATAGTGAAAAGAATGAAAGAGATAGAGATAGGGATGAAGGTATGTTAGATATTGGTAAACATTGTACAATATGTAGAGAATTAGATTTTTTACCATTTATTTGTTTAAAATGTCAAAAATCTTTTTGTTCAAATCATAGGAATGAATATAATTTACATCCATGTATGATTAAGTTACAACAAGAAAAATTAGATAAACAAGAAAGAGAGAAAGTTGATATCTCTAAATTACCTAAATCGCAGAGTGTTTTCCCAGATTTAAATAAAATCAGGAAAGAAGCGGAGATTAAGTATCAAGCTGAACAAAACAGGAAAATTGGACAAAGATTAACAAATATCAAAGATGATAATAATAAATTATTGACCAGTGTTGAAGTTGCAATGTTAAGGTTAAAGAAGTTATTAGGTAATACTAAATCGAGTAGCAACTCTAAATCAAGTTCAGGAATGAAATTATTTTCATTTGGTAATAATAAAACCACTAATTCAACAGCATCAAGAATGATTGAATTGAATAAATTAAAAAGAAGTGCAAAGGGAGATTCACGTATACCTGTTAATGATAGAGTTTATGTATGGATTAATTATAATTCTGATGATGATACGAAATTTGAATTAAAACAAGGACAATTTTTCTCTAAGAGATGGCCAATTGGTAAAATGTTAGATAGTAGTGCTGAATTATCAAAGATTAAGAATGTTAATAATAAAGAAGTTGATGAATCATTAAAACTGGCAATGTTTAGAAGAAAGAGAGATGATAATAATAGTAATAATAGTAATGAAGAAGAATTTATTTATATACCAACAAATGGACGTGTGGAGAAAGAAATTAAGGATGGTGATGAAATTTACATTCTACGTGGACACAGATAACAGGGTTTTTTTTATAGAATTTGTATTATTAAATAAAAGAACTATGTAATAAATAAGAAATAGTTTTGATAAAGTATCAAATGAAAGAAAATTACATTTACTAGGGGTACATTAAATTATTAAAAATAGTATAACTGTATGATTACTGATTGAATTCTGGAATCTTTTAAGTCAATGATATTCTAGTACCTTTATACTATCATACCACTCCTTTATAAAGATACTAGACCATGTACATTGCATATAAACAGGATAAAATGAGTGTAAAACAGGAAATTACCCACAACATAAAGAGTGTCATAGAGTAAATTAATATGCGCACTGACTCCTAATTATTACTACAATAAGTAACTCTTAAAGCCGTTGATAAGGCTTAGAAAAGTGGTATTGTTAAGGTCTAGAATGGATAGGTGGTATGGTATACGTTATGAGGGCATAAAACGATGCCCAAGGCTACAAGATCGATGTAGTATAACCGTTGGGATATATTTATTGTATATTTGTTATTTTTATGTTTTCGTTAAATATAAGTAAGTTATAAAAGTAAATGGTATATAGTGATAGATTCTATATAATATGCAAGAAATGAAAATTTAGTTAGTTTAATTAATCTTTTTAGGAAAGCTTTTTTTTATTTGTAATATGTATGTATAAGATAATTGAATAAATGATAATAGTATAATAATACAGGGTTTCTATTATTTAATTAATGAATTGAAAGCCATTTTTCATAATTTTTCTCTGATGATGAATGCAACATGTTAGAAACATTAGTAACAGTTGTATTAGTATTTTTTGGATCATTATTAGTAGGACTTGGAGTTGTAGTTGTAGTAGTTGTTGTTGTTGTTGTAGTGGTTGCAGTAATAACAGCTGTGATAGTATTATTATTCTTTGTATGATGACCAGTACTTAAACTTGCACTTCTATTCCTTTGAATAGCTTGAGGTTTCTTATTATTTACTGTATGATGAGGTATATGTAAATGAGGGTTATATTTATTATTATTATGAGTAAAAGAATTTGACAGTCTCTCTGATATTGAGGAAGAAGAATTTAAATCTAATCTATTTGAATCTAAATCATTTAATAGAAAAGAATTTGATGATGAAGTTGCTAATAGGGGTGATTCATAAGTTAAATCTTTTAAATTTGGAGATTTAATTGAACTTACAATTGAACATCTTGGATTAATTTGAGGTGTAAGTAATGGTGATATAATTGTGGGCACATTTGTATTTGAATTTGTATTTGTATTTGAATTTGTATTTAAATTTGAATTTGAATTATTTATATTTATAAGATTTTGATTCGTACTTATATTTGAATTTGATAATGAATCATTATTTATTGTATTACTATTTGAATTATGTAATGAAAAGGAACCATGAATGGAAGGTAAATTTATATTTGAACAAATTGATAAAGATGGAGAAGTTAAATTATTTTCATCAAATAATTTACAATCATTTGAACAATAAGCTGAACCATCTTGAGATAATTTATCACAAACTATACAATAATCTTCAAAAGCTGACATTATTGTTATTATGAGTGTATGTATATGTGTATGTATATGTTAAAAAGATAGAGATACTAGATCAAAGTAGTAATAGATCAAGTTATTTATAATGAAATAAGATGAAAATAATTTAATCAAGTGAAAAAATTTCAATATAATATATGGAAATAGATGGAATAGGAGTGAAAAATGTGATGAGTTAAAAAGTAAACAAATACTTTATAAAGATAGTGGAGTGTACAGGGGAATGGTTATGGGAAATACTAAGAGTCAAAAAGGGTTTTTACTAAATAAAGTAAATAAAAAGCAAGAAACAAGAGCAAAAATTTTCCAATATAGAGAATAAGAAACATAAAACATTAATACATGAAACATGGCCCTGAAAAAAGTAATAATAGTAATAATAGCAATTATAATAAATAATAATAAGTTCATGATACATGAAACATAATAACTAAGACTTCTCTCCTATTTAAAAAAATTTTCATTGCACGTGGAATGTGATGGAAATTATTTTATTTTATTTATTTATTTTATTATTCAATGGTTTTAATACTTTAAGGTCTATTTTTATACCTTTAGAGGTTTATTTAGTAATTGATAATTGATTATTGATGTTTAATAATAATATAAGGTATTTAACACGTATATATTGTAATAATAATATTGGTACTAAACCTTTCCAATTATTTTTACGTAATAATTCATCATCATTATCATTATCATCTACTACTACTAATAATATACCCAATGTTATAATTAATGACGCTTTAAATGAAAATGTTAAATTATCACTTGATAATATTCATCAAATTAAATTAGAAAAATTACATCCAGCTTTATTACAAAAGGCAGATTCAATGAAAAATGATTTAAAATTATTAGAATCAAAATTAGAAGAAAGTAGTAATAATATTTCATCATCATCATCATCATCATCATCAAATTTTAGTATAGAGGATAATAAAAATTATTCAAATTTATCAAATTTTATTGTAATTTATAATAATTTTATTGAATTAAGGGAAAATTATAATGAATTATTAGAAATGATTAATAATATTGATGAAGATGAACAATTAAAATATGAAGCAAAATTAGAATTATTCTCTATTATACCTTCATTTATAAATTCAATTAATAAATTAAAATCAAATTTATTACCAAAACATCCATTTTATGATAAATCAACAATTATTGAATTAAGACCTGGTGCAGGTGGTCATGAAGCAAATATTTTCACAAATGATTTACTTAATATGTATATAAAATATTGTCAATTTAATAATTGGCCTTATGAAATTTTATCAAAAACTGATCATATTTCAGGTTCTGGTATAATTGATGCAACTTTACAAATTAATTTTAATGGTTCATATGATCGTTTAAGACATGAAGCTGGTGTTCATAGAGTTCAAAGAATTCCAACAACTGAAACTAAGGGTAGAGTTCATACTTCTGCTTCAGGTGTTGTTGTATTACCTAAAATTGATGATAATAATAATAATAATGGTAATTCATCATTAATTAGACAATTTAAACCTGATGAATTAAAAATTGATGTTATGAGAGCAAGTGGTGCAGGTGGTCAACATGTTAATACAACTGAAAGTGCAGTTAGAATAACTCATTTACCAACAGGTATTGTTGTTAGTATTCAAGATGAGAGAAGTCAACATAAAAATAAAGATAAAGCATTAACAATTTTAAGATCAAGATTAGCTGAAAAGGAATTAAGAGAAAAGCAAGAAAAGGAAAGAAATGAAAGAACAAATCAAGTTTCATCTGTTGATAGAAGTGATAAAATTAGAACTTATAATTTCCAACAAAATAGAGTTACTGATCATAGATGTAATTTTACATTATATGATTTAGATGGTTGTATGAATGGTACAAAATTAGATTTAATAATTGATCAAGTTGAAAAGAAAGAAGCTGATAATGCTGCTCTTGAATTGATTAAAGATATTGAAAGTAAGTAAAGTATGTATAACTAGCTGTATATAGATTACGTAATGACTTAGACGATCGACGCGCCCTTTTTATTTTCTTAGATTTTTTAATATTTCAATTTATCTACATGAATTTGCCCTCCAGGTATAATATACCAAATTCATTCCTTTCAAAGAACAATGACAATTCCTTCAATACAGGACGCCGATAAAGCTTTTCTTGATAAAGATTATCAAACTGCTGAATCCATTTATAATGATATTTTAAATATTGATATAAATAATTATAATAATGAAAATAGATCAAAATCTGAGAAAATAATTGAATTACAAGAAAAATCAATTATAAACCTATCCAAAATTTATAATATTAATGAAGATGAATCAAAACTTATAGATTTAATTAATAAATCAAAAATTATTATGAGTGGATCATTTGCTAAAAGTAAAACTTCTAAAATTATTAAAATTTTATTAGATGTTTTAGAAAATTCATTCAATTGGAAGAATAATACATTAACTAATTCATTAAACAATTCAATTAAAGTTACAAATGAATGTATTCAATGGTCAATTGATCAAAAGAGAACTTTCCTTCAACAATCTCTTAAAATTAGATTATCATTATTATATTATAAAAATAAAAATTATATGGAATCATTAAAAATTATTAATCCTTTAATAAAAGAATTTAAAAAATTAGATGATAAAACTTCTTTAGTTGATGTTCAATTATTAGAATGTAAAAATTATTTTCAATTAAAAAATTTCATAAAATCAAGAGCTTCATTAACAAGTGCAAGAACAAGTGCAAATTCAATTTATTGTCCTTCATCAATTCAAGCTGAATTAGATTTAATGAGTGGTATATTAAATGCTCAAGATAAAGATTTTAAAACTGCTTATTCATATTTTTATGAAGCTTTTGAAAATTATCAATTACATGAAACTAAAAATGAATTAAATAATGAATTTGAAGATAATAAATCAATTAAAGTACTTAAATATATGATTTTATGTAAAATAATGATTGAAAGAATTGATGAAATTAATCCTTTATTAAAACAAAAATCTTGTCAAAAATTTATTAATAAATCAGATATTGAAGCAATGAAATCAGTTTCAAATTCTTATAAAAATAGATCATTAAAAGATTTAGAAAATTCTTTGAAAATTTACAGTAAAGAATTAACACTTGATCCAATTATTAGATCACATTTATCAGACTTATATGATTCATTATTCCAAAAGAATTTATTAAAATTAATTGAACCTTATTCATGTATAGAAATTAATCATATTTGTTCAATGATTGGATTACCAAAAGATGTAATTGAATCAAAATTAAGTAATATGATTTTAGATAAAATAATTTTCGGTGTTTTAGATCAAGGTAATGGTTGTTTAATTATTTATGATGAACCAGTAAAGGATGAATCTTATGATTATAGTTTGGAAATTATTAAACAAATGTCAAATGCTGTTGATTTATTATATGAAAAAGCTTCAACTTTAAGTTAATAATTCTAAATATACTTATATAATAATATAAACTAAAATATCTAACTAAATTTTATACATAAATACCTTGATTATTATCACCATATAATGAACAACTAATACTTGCAAATTTTGTTAAAAATGTTGATAATTCATTAGTTGAATTGAAAATTTCATAAATTTTAAATTTTTCATCAGCTAAAATATTAACAAGTTCCTTACTTTTATGTATAAACTTAGTATTATGTGAAATATTATAATTCATAATTAATATATCAAAGTATTGATTAAAAATATTTGGAATGTAAATTCTTCTTAATTCAATGAAAACTTCTTTATCATCATCATTATTCATATCATCATCATTATTATCATTACTTTCATCATTAGCTAAATCGAATAACCAAGTTTTAACTAATCCATCTAATGATAATAATAATTCATTTGTCTTTTCATCATCTTTATCATCAATTGAATATTCTGATAATAATTTGAAAGTTTTAAATAGTTTATGATATTGTGTTAATTCAATTAATCTCTTTGGTGATAATATATCATTATTATCATCAATATTTTCATCATACATTGAAGATTTAAATTTATAATCATCAATTAATTTTGGTAATGAAATTGATTCTAAAAATTCAATTGCTGAACCAATTTTACCAACTAATAAAAATCTTCTAATTAAAATAATAATTGAATCTAATGCATCAAATATCATATTTGAATCAATAAACCAATAAATTGTTGAATATAATTTTTTATCAATTTCATCAATTTCATAAATTAATTGAATTTCATTATTAATTGGATAAAATTTAATTGTTTCATTAAACGCCTTCTCAATTGTATTTCTTAAAATTTGTTCTAATGGTAATTTAAATATTCTAATATTATTGATTTGATTAATTCTTTCATTAACATTAAATTCAAATTGAAATAGAACTGTTGAATAAATTTCAATTATTTCATCATTATTTGGAATGAATGATATATAAGTTGGTACTAAATCATATGATTTATATAACATTAACCTTATTATATAGCATTTTAATAATTTAATATAATCATTATTTGAAATTAATTCCTCTCCATAAATTAATTGTAAAATTATTGATAAATGCGTTAAAATTCTTAATAAATATGATTCATTACTTATTTCATTTTGTATATTTTCTTCATTATCATTATCATTTAATAAATCTAATGATTTAATTGTATTATTCATTAATGTTTTAACATTATCTGATATTATTGATCCAATTAAAACTCTAATTGAATTTTTACTTTGTTCTTTAATTGCTATATTATCATCATTTGCTAATTTATTTAAAATATCATCAATTGAATTTGAAATCAATGGTGGCGATTTAAGTTTTTTCAGTAATTCATTATTATTATTATTATTATTATCATATTTCAAAATTTTTGATTCAAGTTTGGCATTAAATAAATTATCTAAATAGAGGTATAATTTTTCTTCCCATGTATTAACCATTTGATTTGTTGATATAAAATCAGATGATAGAAATCCATAACATGCTTTTTCATAATTTTTTGTCTCACTTTGACATAATTGATAAATTGTTCTCTTTCTTAATAATTTATTCATTACACCTGAAGGTGCTGTATTATTTGAATAATCATTTAAATCAATAATTGGATCAATTCTATCATTTAAACCATTTAAAATTAATGCAAAATCCCAATTATTAGTTAATGTACATAAAGTTTTCAATTCATCAATTTCATTTGACATTAACAAATTGAATGCTCTTTTGAAGAATAATTCATCCTTTAATTTATCATTATTATCAATTGATAATCCACTTCTTAATGGTGCATCTAAATCTAAATTTTTAACTAATAAAGGATCTTTATTAATACTATTTAATTTCAAAGAAGTATTTAACCATTTGATTGTTTGAAAATCAATATCATCATCATTTTCAATATCATTACCATTATTATCAGTTTGTGATGGGAAATCTAATTTAAAAGTATCTGATAATGCTTTCATTGATGTGAATATTTGTATTAATTGATTATCTGATGATATGATTTCATCAGTTATAACTGTTTCAGATGAGTATTCACAAATATTTTCATTATTACTCTTATTTCTTTGAAGTTGTTCATTTGATAATAAATCTTTAGTAAACTTAACATCTAGCAGAGATTCTAAGATAGTCCAAAACTTACATTCCAGTACCCAATTAGATATTAGATCTACCTGTGATGGATCAGATTCATATAATGTTATTAATTTCTTGTAAGTTATAAGTTTAAAACCTAATGCAATTGAACGTAGATCTTCCTGACCGAACTCTAATCTAAATTTTCTCAAAACACCTGCAAATAAGGAATGGATGTTCCCATCCTCCACCTCCACCTCCACTATTATTGAATCATCCATAATGTCTCTATTGCTCTGTTCCCAGAAGAAAAGATGTGAAAAGAAGTGTAAATTAAGCTGAGCTTCCGGTATTTTTTAAAAAAATAGCAAAAAATGGGAAACCGTACACCAAAATTTCAAATTCGTGTTGTTGAAAGTGCTGTTATAATCAACTTAATGCACTTTGTCAAGGCTTATACTGTTTTGATTGTATTAGATCTACACATACAGAAGGGTAGAATAGACAATGGTGGAAGTATCATTGGTAGTCGGTAAACTGGATGCATCCTTAGCGTTATTATTAACAAAGGATCATCATTTAATTGAATTTCCAACAATTTTATTACCAGATGGTATAACAACTGGTTCAATTGTTAAAATTAATTGTCAAAGGGATATTGAACAAGAAGATCTTGAAAGGAAACAATTTAATGAATTACAAGAGGAAATATTTGAAATATTCGGTAAACATGAACCTGAAAATCCAATATTGAAAATTGTTAATGTTACACAAACTTCATGTGTATTAGAATGGGAACCATTAAATTTAGGTACATCAGAATTAAAGGAATTAACATTATATAAAAATGGTGTTAAACTTGGACCAATTAAAAATCCTTTCCAAAAGAAAAATATTAAATTTAGTGGATTACCAATTGATACACCATTTAGATTTCAATTAAAATTAGAGACATCATCAGGTATTTATTATTCAAATTTGATTGAATTGAGAACTCATAAAATGACTGATTTATCAGGTATTAGAGTTTGTATTGGTGATATTGATTATAATAATGAAAAATTTTCATTTACTGATTTAACAGATTTAATTAGTTCAATTGGTGCAAATGATTATTCAACTCAAGTTAAAGTTGATACAACTCAATTTATTTGTACAAAGGATTCCGGTATTGAATATCAAAAGGCTAAAAATATGAATATTCCAATTATAAGACCTGAATGGTTAAAAGCATGCCAATTAGAGAGAAGAATTGTTGGTGTTAATAAATTCTATTTAGATAATGAAAATCCAATTTGGAAATCTAAAAATTTCTGGGAATTTGAAAGTAATGGGACGATTAATAACAATGAAACAAATAATAACAATGAGAACAATAATGATAATGATAATAATGACAAAGATATAACTCCAATAGGTAATCTTGAAAATAATCAAAGTATTCCAAATATTGTCGTTGAAGATGAAAAATTAAATACCCCAACCCCTCAATTAGCTGTTGAAGCAGAACCTGTTGAAGAAATAATTGAAGAACCTGTTGAAGAGGCAATTGAAGCACCAATCGAGTCAGTATCTGTTGAAGAGACACCAGCAGCGGAATCCGAAGCTGCTGAATCACTACCGGTTGAGGCTGAACCACTTGAAGAAGTTCCAATTGAATCAGAACCAGTTGAAGCAGAAACTAATGAAACTGAACCAATTGAAGAAGTACCAATTGAAACACCAATCGAGTCCACACCAATCGAATCTGAACCAGTTGAAGAAGTACCAGTTGAGTCTACCCCAGTTGAAGATGTTCCAATTAAAGAAACAGCACCAGTTGAAGCACCAGTTGAATCTGAACAAGTAGAATCCGAAGTAGTTGAAACTAATGAAGTAAATGAAGAACCAGCAGAACCAGCAGACTCAACAGAACCAATTGAAGAACCAGTAGAGGAAACCAATGGAGAAATAAAGGACGAACCAGCTGAACAGGTAGACGAATCAAACGAAGCTACTGAACCAATTGAAACAATCGACACCGCTGATTCTCCAATCAGTCCATCAGAAATCGAACCAACTCCATCTGAATCAGTACCAACTACAGCAGACGATAAGGAAAATGATAGTGAAATACTAGAAGAAGTTAATATATCAGAAGAAACCAATAGTAATAGTAATAGTACTAATACTAAGAAAAGTAGTGATAATAAAAAGAAGAAGAAGAAGAAAGGTAAGCAATGATCTGTGATAAATTAGTTTTATATAATATTAATATAGTATAATGTATAAATTGTAGACTTTATTTTTTTTAATGAAAAACTATAATATAATATAAGCAACAATTAAAGCTAAGAAAAGAGGATATAATGTATAATAATGAATTTTTAAGAATCACCAAATAAACGTCTAACTTTTCTTAAAACTGAATCTTTTTCAGGATCATAAGGATGATCTTTTGAAGGTATCTCTAAAATTGCAGGGAAAGCATTACTATAAGAATCAATTTCAATTCTAATTTTATCAGCTAAATGCTGATTAATTAATAAAATTGCAATATCATTTCTATTTATAAAACTATTAAAATTTTTCAATAGTTCATCACTTGAAGTATCATCATTACAAATTTTAAAATTAGTTTCTTTACCTTCCTCAGTTGTAACTTGACCAATTCCTGCTAATAACATACCAGTAATTGTATCATCATCTCCCATACAAGCAATGAGAGTTCTATTCTTAGCTTCTGATGCCATTGTGGTGTATTGTTTAAAGAATTATATACTGATAAAGCAGTAGTAGGTCCTTCACAATTTTAACAATCAATGCAGCCAAATTTTGAGGTATTCGAGAAAGATAATGATTTTACCTACGATACATGAAATTTCAAATTATTTTAGTTATTATTTCTTAAAACCGTAGTTAATTGATTTCTTTTCAAAGTATAAGGGATAATCATAATATATAGATGATCAATAGAGTTAATATCAATAGTATTAGAAATTTCCATAGTTGTAGAACATTATTATCAGGACATAGTAAATGGGCAACTATTAAACATAAAAAGGCAGCAAATGATGCAGCTAGAGCAGCAGCATCATTTAGAATGTCAAAGCAAATTCAAGTTTTTGCCAAGATGGGTGGAGCAGATTTAAATCAAAATATTATGTTAGCTAATGCAATTGAAAAGGCAAGAGCAATGAATGTTCCTAAAAAAGTTATTGAAAGTGCAATTAAGAGAGGTACAGGAGAATTAAAGAGTACTGAAAAGATGGAAACTGTTGTTTATGAAGGATTAGCACCAGGAGGAGTTGCAGTTATAATTGAAGCAATTACAGATAATAAGAATCGTACAATTGGATATATTAGACCATGTTTTAACAAATATAATTTAAATATGACACCAACATTATACATGTTTGATAAAAAGGGAGTTTTATTAATTGATATTGGAGAAAAGACAAGTGATGATATATTTGAAGAAATGATTGAAATTGGATGTGAAGATATTAATGAGATTGAAAATAATAATAATGAAGATGAATTAATTAGTAAACAAGTTGATGAAGGTAATTTAATTGAATTAATTACAGATCCAAAAGATTTAGGTAAGATTGGTAAAACTTTAAAGGAGCAAGGATATAAAATTAAAGAAATGGGAATTGAATATCTTGGTAAAGAAGATACAATGGTTGAAATTAATAATGAAGATACAATGATTAGTTATGAAAAATTTATGTCATTATTAGATGATATTGAAGATATTACTCAAGTTTATACTAATTTAAAGGAGTAAAAGTATATGAATGATTATTCTGTATATAGCGCATGGTTTACAATTTATAATCATAAATGAATTTAATAGAGATTATAATATTATAATATTAGAATAATAATAATAATAATATGAAATGAATTTTTTGTTGTAATAATAATAATAGAGATATATAAATTAAATTAAATAAAAGAAGTCAATGTAAAAAGAGATTTTTAAAATTTAAATTTATTCTTTCTTTTCTAAAGCTTCTTGAAGTTTATCATCGAAAACAGGAGCAGATCTACCTAATTTAAGAGTTCTATCAGTTGCTAATTTTTTATAACTGAAATAAGTTGCAGAACAACAAACGACGAAACAAGCAGCATATAAAGGATATAATTCAGGTGGGACGTGGAAAGCTGATTTTGGAGCAGCAGAGAATCTTGGGAAAGTTGGTCTCATTGTTAATTGGTTGATAAAAGATAAGATAGGATATTTAAAACCAAAAAAAAAAAAGAATTAATCTAATATATCTACTTGTATCTTGAATATTATAAACTTAATAAATTTAATTAATCATGTTAATGTGGTCTCATTGAAAAGAGAAAGAGTGTGTATTACGTAATATAATAATAATATAATGTAATGAATTTATATTATCCAATAAGAAATTAGTATTATAATAATGTATTATAAGTAATGTATTCTATTGGTGTACTAATGTAGTAGTAGTCGCGACTGTCACGTGATACTTATAAATTTATAAAATTTTCTCAGTGGCGACGAAAAAGCTTTTTAAAAATTTCACTTTTAACAGAGCCTTCAAATTGATGTTAAATCAGGAATTTGGTATATATTGATTAAATATACTGTTTGCTTTAATTGAAAATTTTATATCTTATATATCTTATCTATTATCTCTTTTACCTTCTCTAATCTAAAGCTTCTGCATATACTTACCCCCCTTTAATCTCATTTAATCATGCAGAAGCACAATTACCGTAATAATGGTCATAATAATGGCCATAATAATAGTGGTAACAATACCCCTAATAATAATTATAATAATAATAATAATAATTATAATAATAACTCCAATTCATATCAATCACAAAAAACTTCACTTTCCCCATCTGAATTTGAAGCTGCAAATAAACATATGAAGGATAGATTTGTTTATGCTTTAGCAAAATCTTTAGGTTCTAAAATTAATGTTACAACTTTTAATAATAAAATTACTGGTATTTTATATTCAATTGGTGATTTTAATGATTTTATACCTTCAATTATTGTTAAATTTCCAACCTCTGATTCAGTGGTTTTCCAAGAGGAATTATTATATGTTCAATATTCTCAAATTCAAATGATTAAATGTAATAATATCAATTTATCTCCTTATTCAAATCCAAAAAAAGAGAATGATATTATTATTAATAACAAAAGTACTAATAATTTAAATGATCATTTAAAGAATGAAAAATTAGATACTAAATCAGTAGTTAAACAAGAACTTAAGGTGGATTCTAAGTCAGAACCTAAATTAGAATCTAAACCAGAATCTAAAGTTGAAATCAAGTCCGAATCTAAATCGGAACCAAAGTCTGAATCTAAATCGGAACCTAAATTAGAACCGAAATCTGAATCAAAGTCTGAATCTGAATCCAAATTAGAACCTAAATCAGACTCTAAACTTTCTACTAAACCAAAAATTGAAAAATTAGTTAAACAAGATTCAAAATCATCCATTAAATCTAATAAATCTGAAATTGGAAATGATACAATAACAGAAAAGAAATCAGAAACTGAACTCGAATCAGAAACAGAAAAAGAAAAAGAAAAAGAAAAAGAAAAAGAAAAAGATTTACCTTCATCTAAATATTCTTTCAAAACTGATACTGATATCTCTAAATCTGATAATGATATCTCTAAAATTAAAGCAGAAGCTAGAGCAAAAAAATTTCAAAGATGGGTACCTGATGATGAACCTGTTAAAACTTTTTCAAGTCAAATTAAACAAAAAATTAAATCATCAATTAATGAAAATATTGAATTAGAATCTTTAAATCTGAATGAATATGATCAATTTAAAACAATGAAAGAAAAATTTAATATTGATGCATCATTTGATGAAAATGAATATACAAGTAAATTAGATACTTCACATCCTGATTATAAAAAAAGAAGAGAAGCAGCTGAAAAAATTTCTGATGAAATTCTTAAAGCTGGTAAATCTGGTAATACACATTTAGATGAAGAGAGAGGTATAGAAATTAATCATGAAATTATGGATGAAGAAGATAAATATTCAGGTGTTTCAAAAGAAAATGAAGAATCAAGTAAAAACTTATTTAATTTATTGAAAAATTCTTCAAAGGATGACTTAAAGGATAATAATGCAACAACTTATACCTCAACTAATAATAATAATAATAATAATAATAATAATAATAATACCAAAGATTTACCTAAAGTTAATAAATCAGAAAATATCCCTAAAGTTGAAAAAAATGTTGAAAACGTTTCTACAATTGAAAATAAGGTTGAAAAACCTAAATCGAAATCAAATCAAAGTATAACTACACCTACTACATCTGCATCTACTACACCTACCCCAGCTGTTATAAAAAAATCATCATCTGTACCATCATCATCATCATCAACCATTACAAAGAAGAAACCAACTACTGATCATGAAGTAAAAGAAACTTTAAAACCTGTTCAACAAAAGGCACAAACTGCAATTTCTACATCATCTACTCCAGCTTCAACGAGTACTCCTTTACCAACTACTACAACTACTAATATTACTACACCATCATCATCCTCCTCCTCCTCATCATCATCTGCATCTGTTAAAGTTGCTTCAATTCCTCCAAAACCAAAAGCTCCTACACCTCAAAGAAATTCTTTTAATTCATATCAAGCACCTCCAGTTAATAATTATAATAATAATAATTTACATTCACCACAACAATATTATAATCAAATGCCAAGAACTCCACTTGTGAATAATAATAATAATAATCAACATAATAAAATCCACAAATTTAAAATATCTAATAAATCATTACTTTCAAAGGATAATTCATTAATAGATACAAAATTTAATATATTATTAACAGCAAAAAAGGAATATTTAAATTCAACAAAGGATGAAATTAAACTTGATATAATACCTTTAGTACCACCATTTAAATCAGAATTAAGTTGGTATAAATCAATTAATTCATCATATAAAGATATAATTAAATCAAAACTTCAATCAGATGTAATGTTACCACCAAGTCCTCAAATAATGTATGGAAATGCACCAATTAATCAACATTATCCACATAATCAACATCATAATCATCATCATCATAATCATCATCAACAACATCATGGAGTACCATTTATGTCACCACAACATCAATATATTCCACCACAACATCCAATGCATATTCAACAACCAATGGGATATCAAATGCAACCAATGTATGAATATGCTCCATATCCAGTAGCACCAGGTCAAGGTCAACCAATTCAATTTATGAGTACTATGCAACCAAATCCTTTTATGATGATGCCAAATAGTAACATGATGTATAATAATAATAGCAGAAATCATTACAATGGTAATTGATGATGATGTTAAGTATCTTTTTATAAACTTTTGTAAACATTGTTTTATACAGTATAATAATAATAAAATAATAAAAATATTTGAAAATGAAAATAATATACTGAAAATAGAATAGCTCTCTATTACGTTAAGATGCATTTAACGGTCAAGGAACAAAAAAAATTTTTTTTTCAGATAAAATTTCTTTATCAGTTCTTTATCAAAAAAAAAGATCTTTGATTGATCTAATAGATAAATAACTAGACAATAGTATACTACATAATGGAAGATCCAACAATTTATCGTATACTTGGACCAATTTATATCTCTTCAATTTTACCAATTGAACAAGAACAAGATTTGTTCGGATCACATAAAATTACAACAATTATTTCAATAACTGATTCAGATATACCAATAAAATATAAATCATCACCATATAAAAATATTCAAATTAAATTAAATGATACACCACAAGATATAATTTTCCCCTATATTGGAGAAATTAATCATACAATTGCAGAAACAATTTATCTTAATCCAGATATGGTTAAACCAAAATTATCAGGTAATGCAGTTTTAATTCATTGTCAATCAGGTATTTCACGTAGTGTTACATTTGTTTGTGCATATTTAATGAATAAATTTAAATTAAGTTTAGAAAATGCATTACATGCAATTAGAAGAAATTATCCAAATAGAACATTTGAACCAAATGAAGGATTTTTAGAACAATTAGAAATTTATAATGATACTGAATATACAACTGATTTACAATTATTGAAAAATAATTCACCTCGTTGGCGTGGTTATAGAATGAAATATTTAGTTAATCAATTATATGATGAAGATAATATTAATAAAGATAGTTTTAGTGAAGTTTCAAAACCTGAAATTAATGATAAATTATGGTTTGGATTTCAATGTTGTAAATGTCGTACATTATTAGCAAATAATTTAGTTTATGTACCACATTTACCACCATTTGATAAAGATGATAAACAATTATTTTTCTATAAGAGAGGTTTAGGTAATCAAATTGCACAAAATAGATGTACTCATATTTTCACTGAACCATTAAATTGGATGAAGGATAAAATACTTGAAAATGATGAATCATTACAAGGTCGTTTAGATTGTTATAAATGTAATTCAAAAGTTGGTAATTATAATTGGAAAGGTGGTAGATGTAGTTGTGGTAAATGGATGATTCCTTCAATTTATCTTTATAAATCAAAAGTTAATCAAATTGATTCAAATGGTAAACTTATTTTACAAAATGATCCTCGTGCAATATAATTAATGACATCTGAGATGGACATAGTATTATGATATATATAGAATTGTATACTTTAATCTTCTAGTATATTAGTATTTGAACTAATTTCACTCCATTGAAATTGTGATTCTCTTGTATTTGGATTTGATTGAAATTCATTATCAAATGATTGAATTCTTTTAGGTATTGGTTTATTTAATAGTGTTGAATCTTCATTAAAACTACTTTGTAACATTTCATTATTATCAGTATGATCATTATGGTGATCTTCCTCTACCTGTATTTCATCATCATCATCTTCTTCTTCTTCGTAATAATTTATAATTGCTTCATTACCTACATCATCATAATCTTCATCATCTGATTCCATCTCATTTATTTCATTATTATCATGTTGTTGTCGATGTTCACTATTGATTTCATCGGAATTATAGATATATTGATTCGAACTATTGACTAAATCATGATTACTCAACTCTGCATCTAAATCCCCCTGCAGATCATCATCATTAACACCAACTTGATTTTCCACTACTTCCATTTCCATTTCCATCTCTGAATAATTACTATTATTATTATTATTATTATTATTTGATTGCATTTGATTAATATTCTCTCCCATCATTTCAGTTGTTTGATGAATTCTTTCATTAATATTTCTATCATTTAAATCATTATTCAAAACACCAAATTCATTAATTTCATCATTAATTTCATTATCTTGTTCAATTTCATCATTAATTTCATTATCTTGTTCAATTTCATTAAAAATTTCATTATCTTCAATAATTTGTTTCATTGTTTTATTAACTCCAATTGATGTTATCCAATTATATCCAAATTTATTGATTTCATTTAATTTTTGTTGTTTAATGCTTAATTCTAAACTTAATGTATCAATATAATCATTTTGAAACCGTTTACTAATTATATTTTTAATTTTATTAGAATTTGAATTATTTATAAATGGTTTTGGTTTAATACTTGTATATGATGATAATGGTGGATAATCTGATTTCTTCACATTATTGTTTAATTTGGAATCATTAGTGGAATTGTATTGTAATCTATCTATTATATTGGGTATATACATTGCACATACTAAAAGAAGTATGTGATAGATAATATTACTGGAAAAAAACCCATGTATACAAATTTTGATCCGAAATATAATTTTTCTTAATAATTATTATTATGCCTATATACAAGCTTTTATTTATATAAGAATATTGAATTAGAATTATATATAAGTAATTGAATTAATTTAAAGTTTTTTCATTAGAAGTATTAAAGAAACGATCCCATTGACCTTGTTTATGTAACATTGCTAAGGCTAAAACCAATGGTAATTGCCAAATTGAACTCCAAAAAGTTTTCTTTGCCCAAACATTTGCTAAATCAATTTCACTTTTATTTGCACCACCATTTTTCAAAACATTAATTGAATAATTATGACGTTGTTGTAACCAAAATTTAAATGAATTATAAGTCATCCAAAAATTTAAAATTGATGAATCAATTGCAAAATATTTATCACAAACATTAAAATAAATTAATGAAAAGCAAATTGGGAACATTAAAAGTGAATATCTTAAAGCAACTCTTGCATTTAATTTTGGATTAACAAAAGCTGTCATTACATAACCTGCCTTTTTATATTCATCTTTAATATTATGACTTAATGAATTAAAATGTGGGAATTGCCAAGCATATAATAATAAAGCTAATGACCAAGCACCAGGATCTAATAATGAAGAATTTGATGCCCAACCCATTAATGGAGGTATTGCACCAACAATTGCACCAAGCCAAGTATTTAAAATTGATTTTCTCTTTAATGATGTATAAAACCAACTATAAAGTACAATATTCAAAGCAGCTAAATATGAAACAATTGGATTAACACCAATAAATAAAATTGTACAACCAATTGAACCAATAATTGAAGCAAATGTAAAAGCTTCATAAGGTTTAACTAAACCTTTAACAACAGGTCTAGTTGAAGTACGAACCATTTGTGAATCAAATTTTGGTTCTCTACCCATATTAATTGCATTTGCAGCACCTGATGTTAATAAAGTACCAATTGTTAATGAAAAAAATTTTGTAAAATCTAATGGATTTGGAGCTAAAATATATGAACAAATTGATGATAACATAATTAAAAAAGTTAAATGAGGTTTAGTTAATGTAATATATGGATTAATTAATTGTTTAAAAGATTTTTCATCACCTTGTAAATATTGTTCAATAATTGATTTTCTATTAATTGAAACATTATTTTTTATTTTAACATCAAATGGTATATGAGAATTATCTATTGAAGATGATGATGAGGAGGAGCATGAAGTACTAGATGTAGGATGACAAATTTGACTTACTGTTTCAGTTGCAGATTGTAATTTACTTGAAGAATAATTTCGAGTGGAAATTGAATTATGATTGTGAATATTATGATTATGATTATGACTATGACTTAGAATTGTATTTTGATTATTGATATTAATATTAAGATTATGATTTAAATTATAATTTGAAGTGAATATATTATTATTTGATCTTAAATAATTATTTGATAAGAAACTAAAAGATGGGGAAGTAAAATTTTGGGAAGTTGAAGTTGAAACATATCGCCTTAAAATCAGGTGTAGTATATGATTCTGAGAACCCATAATTATATAGATTATAGGGTGATATACTGTATATAACTTCTACAATAAAAGAAACTAATAAATCGATTATAATATCAATCATGGTGTGTGGTCAGTTCTTTGATATAATAGGTTATAATTTAAATTTTTATTATGTGAGCGACGCATCGTCGCCTCCATGTATTATTTATTACTTACATAATCATTTTATACAGTTACAGCTGTTGATTTAGCATTGTCTATTTTATTATCAATTAAATTATGGAATGCAATGATAGAACGAACAAGACTAGCCACATACATTATCATCAATTGATCATTTGTTTTAACATTAAAAGCAATTGAAAGATTTGAAGGTGAATTCGTATTATCATTGACATTAATATTATTGATATTATTATTATTATTATTTATTGAATCAGATATTTGAGATATATTTGGTAAAAGATTGAAAATATCTTGTAATTTACCTAAAATTGTTGAATTAATTGGTAAATCACCATTAATTATTTTTGTTAAATAAATTACAATTGAAGATAATTTATCATTAAGAGATTTAAGTGATTTAAAATTATTTGATAAATTAATTGTTAAATTACCTCTATTTTCATCTCTAATATCTCTTAATAAATGTTCAACACCAATTTCTTCAGCTTCTTGAGCTTCAATTGTTGAAGGTAAATGAATAAAAGTTTGATTAATTAAAGTACCATCATCATTAATTTCATCAAAACTTTTATAACAATCAGTTGGTATATCAATTTTATTATTTGAATGAATATCAACAATTAATAAAATTGGATTTAAAGTTAATTTTTTGAAAACATTATTAATTTTAAGATCATTTTTACGTAATTTTGGACCAGAATGATACCAACCAATTAATTTTTCCTTTGCATTAATTTTTTTAAACATTTCCATCATTGTATCAATATAATTATGATCTAAAAACCAAATATTTGGATTATTAATATCTTCCTCATAAGGTATTGCAAAAGAATTTGTAATTTTTGGATTATTTGGATCAGAATTATCACCTAATATAACACCAACTACACGAGAAGGTAAATTTGAATTTGAAATTGATGATAAATTAGATGAATTTGATGAACGTATAACACGTTCATAATGATCAACAACGGATAATAGTACTAGTGGAGCAACAGAGACAACCATTGTTATAATGTATAATAAATAATAATGAATAATGAATATTTAAAGATAAGTTAATTTGCCCTCAAAATGCAATGAATTGATGTAAAGAGAAGATTTCATGTTGTAAATATATTATATACCCAATTACGTAATATAATATAATATAATAAAACAAACTAAATTTCCGAAGAGAAAATAAAAAATTTTTGACAGATTTTTCACATGCTTTAGTCTACATAATATTAAATAATATTATACCATAGCATGTCAAATTTTAAATTTTATTGATTGATCATGATTAATGATTATTGATTTTTGTTGATTATCTTTCTTTTTTTTTTAATTAATTATCTTCATTTAGGTCACACGATACTCCTTTTAACTATACCTTTCATTCATTATTATAGATTCTTTATATTTTAATTATTATACCTTCAACTATGTCAATGATGAAAAAATTATCAATTAATCCATTACATCCAATTCGTCGGTTTGCAACAATACCAAATAATCCTCGTTTATTACCAAAACCTCCATCTCCTTCAACTCCAACAAGTATTGCAATGCTGGCAATTGTAACTGTTGGTGTATTCTTAATATATATTAAAAAAATTAATAATAATAATAATAATAATAATTCAAATAATAATAATGATACTTCTTATCCAAGACCAACTTCTTGGCCTTTATTTATATATTCTTGGTTACCTTTAAATGTTGTATCTAGAATTTGGGGTTCAATTAATAATTTTATTATACCAACTCCTTTAAGATCTCCTGCTTTTAAATTATATTCATTCATGTTTAATGTTAATTTAAATGATATGCAAGATCAAAATTTAAATAATTATCAAAATTTATCCCAATTTTTTTATAGATCAATTAAGAAAAGTGTTAGACCAATTGATGAAAATTCAATTTTAACTTCTCCTTCTGATGGTACAATTTTAGGTTTTGGTAAAGTTTCTTCAAATGCAACAATTGATCAAGTTAAAGGTATAACTTATACTTTAAATCAATTATTAGGTACTCCTCAAAGTGATAAAATAATTCATTCACAAATTCAAAATTGTCAAATTTGTCATCCTGATATTGAATTAAATTCTTTAAAACATTTAACTCCAATACCAAATTTACATCCTCATGCTTCAGTTTTAACTTCAAATCCTTCACTGCCAAATTTACCAACTTTAAAAAATTCTAATAATAATAATAATATTATTGATAAAGATTTTATTGAATCTCCTCCAGCTCCAAATGATACAATACCTGAAAATGATTTATTTTATACAGTTATTTATTTAGCTCCAGGTGATTATCATCGTTTCCATTCTCCAACTAATTGGGTTACAACAACTCGTCGTCATTTTATTGGTCAATTATATTCAGTTGCTCCTTATTTCCAGAAAACTTTACAAAATTTATTTGTACTTAATGAAAGAGTTGCTCTATTGGGTTATTGGAAATATGGATTTTTCAGTATGACTCCTGTTGGTGCAACTAATGTTGGTTCAATTAAATTAAATTTTGATAAAGATTTATTAACTAATACAAAACGTATAAATGGAGTTAAAGTTAAAAAACATACTTGTTATGAATCTCATTATACAAATGCTTCTAAAACTTTAAAAGGTCACCCTCTTTTCAAAGGTGATGAAATGGGTGGTTTTATGCTTGGTTCAACTGTCGTTTTGGTATTTGAAGCTCCAAAATCTTTTAAATTTAAAATTAGTGAAAATGAAAAAGTTAAAATGGGTCAAGCTTTAGGTGATATCTAGTTTATTCTATTCCAATATTTTCATTTTATCTATCCCTACTTATACATTATTCTATTTATTCAACTCAATCTTTTTATATCTATTTTTTTATATAGTATCTATTTATTTATGAAAAAATTATTCCGCCTTATTCTTGAATACTTCCCTCTTTAAATTTTCAATAAATTGAATACTTAAATAACTTAATCCACTTTCCATATCATGATTATTATTATAACAATGTGTTTTAAATCTATGATTAAAACGATTCCAAACACCTCTCTCGATTTCATCCTCAATTTCAATTTCAATCTCTTCTCCATTACTATTCTTAACCCTTCTTTTACGTCCTTTACTAATTATAACTCCATCAACATAATTGAAAATTAATTTCAAATCATCTCCCATTTTCTTACTCTCAATCTCTTGTTTAAATTCAAAAACACTCATCTCTTCACATCCTTCTTCAAATAACATTCTCCTTTCATTATCTTCAAAATTCCTTAAAATTGCTAAGTTCTTTAATCTATTAATCCCTTCATCCTCTATACCTACATTTCCCTCCTCTTCTTCACTATCTTCTTCATTTTTCAGATTCATTTCAATCATCTCTCTCATACCCATATTTAATGTCTTATAATCCTTCTTTCTTTCAACATAAATAGTTAAATCTCTTGAAAATCTTTCATTTGCTTCTTTATTAGATCTAACTAAATCAAATTCAACTTCATAATAAAATTCATTCCTAACACATATTTTCTTAATTAATCTTAAATCAGGTAATAAACATGGACTATTAACTTTTAAAATCTCATCATTCTTTAACAATATATCAACTTCTATATTAATAACTTTACTCTTTTCTTTACCATCTTCAACTTTTTTAACAGTTAAACATCTATTCTCAACTCCCATTGTCCAAAAATTCCTAATTGCACCTTGTAAATAATTATCTTCTTCAATCTCACTATTAAATCTTGGATAAATAGATGTAATTAATGATGCAATACTAAATAAATCAATATTATTAAATGCTTGTTGTCCTCCACCTAAAAATAAAAATCCTAATGACATATTAACAACCATATAGTTCCCATATTTAGTATATTTATCACTAAGTCCTTGTAAAAATCTTAACCTTCTCATTATATCTAAATCTCCACTACCTGCCATTATAATTGATAATCCTAATATGACTAAGTCTCTTATACTTCTGATTGTTGATAATGTAACTTTATTATCATAATTAACTGGTTTCATCATACTCAATCCTAATAATCTATCAAAATATTCTAGTAATATCTTTTTAGCTTCAATATTACCACTTGATGCAAAACATATTGAAATTGATAAAATTGAACCACATAATATATTTAAATATTGTAAATTATCAATATTCAATTCATTCAAATCTTCAATATTACTTCTCATTTTAACACATTCAGGTATTTGACTTTCAATAAATTCTTTAGTTGGTACAATTTCATCCCACATAATCATATTTTTACACAATACTCTAAGCATTAATAAGTCAGGTCTAACATAATCTAGTAATTGATTACTTTGTGGAATTTCAATCTTATCAGCGATTTCATGATTATTACTTTTCAAAAACATAAACATTAAACTAATTATTGCACCTGAACATGATTTATCAAACTCCTTTCTGATAAATGTACCATAAGAAATTAATTCATCTATTATATGACTATCATTACTACTCATCATATTATTACCTTTACCTAAATTAATGTATCCTAATGCGATACCAGCAGCTAATTGATATCCTTCACTAACAACTTTTTTATCATTAATGACTAATGAACAACAAACTTGTGTTAATAAAATTTCACTCATTCTTCTATGTTGACTCTCAAGATAAATTAATCCAATTCCAATTATACCTGCAGTTTGAACTGGCAATTGAACATTTAAATCAGTAGATCCAGGTGGTAAAAATGCAACAACATGAACAGATAAAACTTTTGTCATTTTAATATCCATACTACCTCTTAAACTTGCTGACATACCAATCAACAATCCAATACTTGTAAAAATATGTTTAGGTCCTAAATAATTATAGATATGCCATTCTTCAAGTTGTTTTAAATGACCATTCAATCCCAATCCCAGTAAAAATCCTGCATGTTCTGCATTTAATTTAGTAGGTTTGTTGAACACAACCCAACTACCACTAATTTCTTTAAATTCTTTAGATACTAATAATCCTGCGCTGACACCATTATAAAAGTAACCATATTCCATTAAATATGATGGTATTGCATTATCTTCTAATGTAACATTAAGATTATCTGGTAAGATTAAACTGGTGAAATTCATTTTAGGTATTGGGAATCCCTCAGTAACTAATGGTTTTTTACTGGAATTAAAAACAGCACCTCTACCAATAGGAGCTGTTAACGTTCTTAATGCAACTTTAACACCAATAGATCTTTGATGTAATAATCTTTCATGATCATCTCTTATAGTGCTAGATTCGTAAGTAATAATTTGTGGTTTTGATGTTTGTAAAAGTTTGATCAATTCATAAAATCTACGATCCTTTGCAAATATCAGTTTCGTAACATTAAATTTGTCAAATTCTAGGTTATCATCCCAAGAAGTGGTTGAGATATTATCGTCATATTCATCGTTAAAAAGTTCCAAAATAATCTCTTTGTTACTTTTCGAGATTGATCCAAGTTTTTTATTATCGGTAAGTGTCAATGAATGTGGATGATCATAATCAAGTTGTAAAATATCTTTTCTTCCAATTAATTTACACTCCTCCTTAGTAATATTCCAGTTCAATTTAACTTTCCGTTGGCATAATTCAATAGTATTCTTAAAGACAAAATATATACCGGAAGGATATGTCTCTAATTCTGCTGTATCAATATTAAAAGAAGCCATAGTTCTTACCAAATCCATATCTTCAAATTCATTCGATACAATCACTTCAAATAATCTTAAAATATTGTACGTTCTTGTAGTAATGATTTTATCCACTGATTCATCTTCTCCTGATATGATTGAAAACGTAATGTATGAAACTAAATTTTCAGAAAATAAACTGCTTATAGACTCCATAATGTTAGGAGGCTTGTTAATATATTCAGGTAATGCTAGTTGTAAATTCTTATCGATCAAGTTTTCATTAATATCATAATATTGTTTCCAGTTAGCAGACCATGACATCCAATAAACAAGTTGTGAAAGTAATGTCGATAGTTGATCATAATGACTTTTTGATAGAACATCTAATTTCAAATCCTCTCTGATAACGTGTAAAGCTAGTACTATTTTAGGTAATAATGGTTCAAGTGAAAAGTCTCGGTGATCATTAAGAAGAACAGTTTTATTGTTAATTCTAGCAATTTCAACATATTTCATCAATCCTGTGATTTCGTTCAAACTAGTGTTAACTGAAGAAAAATTGATTTTCTCTGGTAAACACATCGATAATAATGTCACAACATAAAGTTTCCAATCAGTGCAATGGGGTATATTAATTTGTTTGTTAGAGCACCATCTTAGCCAAAACATTTCATGAATCAAATTATGACTCAAATATTCCAAAGATTTGATATATGTTTCAACATACTTATCTTTGATATTCATTGATAAGTGAGTAAGGTAATGTTCACCATTTGTTGAAAGAAATGAGACTTCATAGTTTTGACATCCATCAATTTCGATCATTTGTTCATTTGCAGGTGGGTGTACCATCATTGGAGGTGAAAATAAATCATAAAATGGATTATAGAGTAAAACTTGATTATTCTCTTTCAAAACTAAGATATATCCACATTTCCTTCCTTCCATATCAAACTTATGTGCATCAAGTCCTTCAAATGTAAGATAATTCTTCAATTTACTTGACGTACCTTTATTTTGTAATTTTTCAAAATTATAAACATCAATCATATGTCTTTGTTTATTCACAACAACTAAAGTTTCTTTGTCATAAAATGATACGTTAAACACTTTCAAATGGATGATATCAGATGTGACTGGTATTGAATGAAGTTTGGTAAAAATAACATCTTTTCTCAAAACCCAGCTTTCAGTGGTTGATGCAGGATAATAACCTGTGGTAGTATCAGGAAGGTATTCAGTACCAGAAGCCATTCTATCAAATGATAATGGATTTGAAGTAGATCTCAATTGCTTTGAATCATCATCGTGTATTCTTGAAATGGATATATTCATCATTGCACTTGAAGATGATATTGTACGTTTACTGTTCTTCCTGCTGTGTACATGGTTATTCAGTAAAGCTTTAGATTTGGACGATTTGGATCTTGATAAATATCTGATACTGTACACATTAATACTTTTATCAGATTGATTAAATGTAGTAGCTAAACAGGATGATGTCGTTTCTGGATAAGTTAAAAGTTGTTCAGTTTGAGAAAATGAAGTTGTAGACGAAGATACTATAACCCCAAGCTCTCCAACTGAATCTGTAAGCGTCAAAAAGTTGCTATCTACAAATGACCCCGCTGAAGAGTTGGTAATACCGGCTGAAAGAATTGTGTTTCCAGAACCAATTGATGCAGATGTGTGTTTAACATATGGTGATGTAATATTAAGTCCATTTGATGCTTTGATTCCATTACTAAAAAATTGATCGGGTATTGATAGTATATCTAGTTTCTTACCAATGATTAAACCTTTATAAAATGGAAATGCATTTTTAATGTGTATTGGAAAACTGACAACCAATAAGGATGTTAGCTTATCGTAAACTCTAATCTGATCTTCCAATACGACTACTAATACTTTAGTTTGTTTGGAATTGTTATTGAGTTTTGAGTCTTCAAATGTCGTAAAAAAACTATCCATAACTTGTGTTTCTAAGTTTATTCGACGAAAGGCAACATCACCAATAAGCCATATGACTGAATACTTGAAGATAAGTAACTTTTGGTTGCCTTCATACAATTTTATTTGAAATTTTTCGTTTGCCAAATCATCGTGTATTATATCTGTAACTTCTAGGGCTTTTAATTCGACAAAACATTGTGGGTAATTTCTGTTTTTATTAATGTCTGTTTCTGTATCCATAACTGTAGTAAAGGCCGATTTAAATTTAAAACTCAAAGCAAAATATGAAAGGTAAACAATGGAGCAAAGTTTCAGATCTTCAGAGCCTCCAAAATACGTCTCGATTGTTAAAAATGCCCCTTCAAACGGCGCGCCTTTTCATGTACTGAAAATGAAAATTACCTGGCAACCCCCCTATTATATTTGTTGATTTTTCTGTCTTTAATCTACATTAAACCTTGATCTGGTCTTTTTTCAAACTTATCAATCAGTTATATAGAGGGCAAAGTCAAATATGTCATTTTTTAGTACAATCAAGTATGTATTTAAGTTTTTAACACTAAAAATTGATTAATAGAATTAATACTAACTTTTTATTTGATACAGAGGTTTTACACGAAGTTCAAAGAAGAAACAAGGAAATAATCAAAAATATGCTGAATCTAACTTCCCTAACGATTCAGATCCATCCTTGGTAAATCAGAATAGTTTATATTCCAATAGTAATATATCAGGTGCATCATTGCGTAAAACACAGTCTCCATCTAAACAATCTGTAAGATCATACAAATTTTCCCAACAACCACAGCAGCAACAACAACAACAACAATATCAGAATCAACAACAGCAACAGCAACAATATCAATCACATCAATTATACCAACAAGCATCAATACAGAGCTTTGGACAATTTCAGGAACAGCAAACCGTTCAACAGCATTCCGTCAAGAATGTAGCAACTCAAAACCCCCCTTTATTCATGTGTGAACCATTTATAAAGACAGCTTTAGTTAAAGGTTCCTATAAAACTATTGTGCAACTCCCTATGTATGTTGATCGTAATGAATGGCTTGCATTGAATATATTTGAATTCTATAATCATCTAAACAAGTTTTATGGTGTGATAGCTGAGTATGTTGTACCTGAAAAATATCCAACAATGAATGCTGATCCTGGTACTGAGTATGTTTGGATCATGCCAAATAATAAATCGTCCTCATTGCCTGCAAATCAATATATTGAATATGCATTAACTTGGATAAGTAATAAAGTTAATGATCAAGCAGTCTTTCCTACCAAATCAGGAATGGCATTTCCTCCATCTTTTTTGAAAGACATAAAAGGGATATCAAGACAAATGTTTAGAATTATTGCTCATATCTACTGGAATCATTTTGAGAAGTTGGTACATTTATCACTAGAGGCTCATTGGATATCGTATTTCAGTCATTTCATTTCTTTTATGAGAGAATTTGATTTGATTGAATATAAAGAGTTAGAGCCTTTAAGTATGTTAATTGATAACCTTGAAGCTCAAGGCAGAATTGTTAAGGTTCAAAGAAACTAGTACTGATTTTTAAAGACATTCTTCCAAAATTACATTCTATAGTATTTTTTACGTATTTAAATGTTTTTTGATTTTAAAATAGAGTTTATAAAACTATATACAGGAACTACTCCTAACTTTAAAACCAAAATCAAATTGTAACGTATAGCCACCAAATGTAAAAAAAACCATTATAATGAAGGGAAAAACTAAAATAAACTATAGATAAAATAAACTTATTGATTACTTTATGAAGAACTGAAATTAATGAGGGGTCGTCAAGTGTGATAATAGCTAAATGAATATGCGATTGTTGTGTGTAACTAAAAAATCATGAGAAGAAATAAGGACTATCTTGAACAACAGAGACATCAAACTCACCCTTTGGAGGAATGTCTGGCAATGTAAATGGAACTAATAATTTGAACTGACCTGTATTATCTTCAATGGTATCATGAACATATCCTATTTCATTTAATACAGAAATAGAAGATCTGAGGGACTTACCAAGTTCAACTTGTTTTGGATCTTTGGAATTAAGGAGTAATCTTCTTTCTCTTTCAATCTTAACTTCATCAAGGAACGTTGGTGCTCTACCAAGTTTCTTAGCTAACTCTGCTCTATATTTAAAGACAGCTTCGGCAACAGGTGTATTTTTATCAACAGAAACTACCATCAAGAAACCTTCGTAACGTCTTTCAAACTCACCTTTTAATTTTTCAATCAAGTTATTTTTGTGTAATCTGATAAATTCTTCTCGTAAAACATGGTTCATAACATCGACATCACAAGCATGTGTCCAATAAGAATCGTGAACAGATGAAAACAGAAGACCGTATTCAGAACATTTATTAACTGACATCAACATGTGTGTAGCATCCAAGGAGTGAATGAAATTAGGTGGAAAACCATTAGCTTGTTTTCTACCATCAACTTTTTGAATACCATATGGATCTTGAATAACAAAAGTTTGCATATTTGTTTTAACTACCTTATTTTTTGTACTTCTATATGGTTGGACAACAGGTAAACCCAGAGGAGAAGTCCAAATAACTGAAGAAATAAACTCATCACCTTCTTCAGGCTCAACGTCTAACCTTATACTCTTTGAAATCCTTCTTGCAGCAAGTGCTAACCAATCTTGAATTGCATGAGCACCATCAAATAATTCTCTAATAGCTCTGAAAACCTTACCTGTCAAGTACTTTGAACAATTTGAAACTGCATCTTCATCGAATTCAATTTCTTTTAATCTCTTTGTAATTTGTGCTCTAGCACCAACATAAGTAACACCATATACAGAAGTCATAACAGTTTGCTTGACAATCTTTCTTGCAATAATAGGTAAAGTTAATTCAGCTTCAAGCACGCCATCTTCCTTATCCTTTGTAACAGCCTTAATAACAGAGTTAGCAACGTGGGTATAAACATCAGATGGTCTATCAGCTGGAATTAAATTAACTTGTCTAGCACCTTCAAAATCACCACCTAATGCAGCATAATGTTGTAAACCATTACATGTACCATCTTGATGAACTGGTTGATAAGAAACAAATTTCGTTGGATCCGGTAATTCCAGTGCTTCGATTAATTCATTTGCTGCAGCTAAAAATTGCCATGGTTTATCAGCACTCTTCCACCATCCTTTACCTCCTAATGGATCTTTGACAGAATCTCTAATTAATTCAATATTATCTTCAATATATTGAGCTCTTTCGTCTAAAGAAATCTTGTCTTTACCTCTTAAGTTAGAAAGATGGATTTTCAGCCATTTTAGACCATGTGCACCTAATTCTTTACCAGTCCAGAATTTAAGTAAACTTCTAGACATATCATTACCTAAATGATTAAAATTTGGTGGAACTGGGTATGCTCTACCTCTAAAATCTAATGAATGTGGGAAAAAAATTCTTTCACCAACAAATGCTCTTGCAATTTCTAATTTATAATTCATATCACATCTCATTGATCTATTTTTGGAAAACTCATTAACAATTTCAGTACAAGCTCTTCTATATTTGAAAACTTCAACTGCTTCACAACCTTTTTCTGGTGGGTTTGGTAAAACTAAATCTTCTTCAGCTTTAGGAATTTCTAAAAATGCTTGTTCAGTATTCCAGACTTTAGTAATCAATTCTAACATTTTTTTATTAACTGTCCATGGAGTATTACCTAAATTATTTAAACCTTGTAAAACTCTATCAACTTTATGATTTATTGCAGCAGCCTTTGCATAAGCACTTTGTTCTGGAGAATTCTTGGCTCTCAACATTGTAACTCTTTTTAAGAAATATCCACCATCATTATGTGTTGTCCATGGTTTTGGTCTACAAATCATTGGTAAATATTGTGCTTGAATTGATTGGTCTAAACGTTCTTTTCCTAACTTACTTGCAAAACCTTGATTAAGTTTGATGACACCGATACGTCCACCATTTTGGAAATCATATGTATGATAGAAAGCTGGAGCTAAAGCTACCTTCGTTTCACCTGTTCTTGGATCAACGCCGGTAACTTCAACCTTTGCAACTTGTAATAAGAAAGATAGTAATAATGAACCAATACGACATAAAGATTCAGCATCCCATGATAAACTACTTGATTCTGAATTTATTTGATTTTCATCTAATGTTGCTTTTTCAACTGTTTCTACAATTTGAGCAGCCTTTGAACTTCTTAAAAACTTCTTAAATTCAGGTGTGTTTTTAATTGCTTTAAAATTTTTATGAACATCAACATCAGCAGCTAAAATTTTTTCAGATTTATATTCTAACTCTATACCTTTACCTATACCCATAACCAGTTTGGAGACTGGAACACCTCTACTAATATCGGAGGTAACAATACTCTTCATTGCATCTAAAATAGCAATAGTTGCCAGTTTTGGAGCTTTTAAGATGTTCAGGAATGGGCCATATGTTAATTTTTCATTGTATCTAGCTAAATCTTCCTTTGATAAATCCTTCTTTCCTAACTTTTGACTAACAAGTAATTCTCTTGCGGTTTTACATTCTTTAACTTCTTTTTCAATCAATGGAATCAGTTGTTGTAACCAATCATGTAGGTAAGCTCCAACAGGTGAAGGTAGTGATTTATCTTTAATATTTTCAAATTCTCTTTCCCATTTTAATTTTGCAGCATCTAATGTTGAACTTTCCAAAAGACGTTCACGAGGTTCGGATATATTGTCTAAAATGTCATCAAATTTTTCTTGTTGATCTAATGGTAATTTATTCTTTAATTCAAATAAATTTAACGCATTTTCTGATGACATTTTCAGAATTTCTTCTATGTTTATATCAAGTTTTTCAAGTTCAATCAATTGTATTAACTTATTAGTAAACTCTCCGTTAGAATCTATCAAACCTAAAAGAGAATGTCTAATATTATTCAAGTTTTTGGATTTAACTGCCTTTAATTTTTCCATTTTATTCTCCACAACTTCGTCTGAAGGTTCTCTTCTTTCCGCCTTTTCAGGTGAGTTGAAATCTGCTGGAATTTCTGTAATTATTTCTCTTTGGGTTTCATTGTTATTGATATCTCTGTTTTCATTTGTTGTATCGTTTTCCTCTATAAGATTTTCTGTATCTTGTGATGCTTCGATATTCGATGAAGATGGTTCTTTAGCAGATGCTTTAGCAGAGTCATTTGATTCTTCCTTTAATGCTAAAAATAAGTCTCTGTAGTTTCCAGTAAGTTCCTCAGCATATTTTGGTTTGAAATCAACTAATTTCTTAATGTTTAAAAGACCAATAATATCAACATATCTTAATACATCAGCGGTTTTATTTGAAGGTTGTAAAACATTATATTCATTAAAAATTTCACTTGCAGCTTTAACATCATTTGTTTTTTTGAATGATAATTTAACTAACCATGCATATACTCTTGCATCAGGTAAGAAACTTCTGTTCAAGGAACAGACATATTTCAACCAACGACGAACTTCATCCATGGAATTTGTTTCTTCACTGCCCCATGTTTTAAGGAATTCACAGATGGCATCAACAAAATATGGACCGGAACTATGTTTGGATGAAGCGATGTTTTGTAACATTAAATCTGCTCTTTCATAATCGCCACTCTCTAAACAAGCTTCATATAATGACCAAGTTTGTAAAATTTCGGGATCCACTCTAGTTAAAACTTTATCGTATGGAGTTGATGTAAAAAACATTTCATTATCTTTAGGTGAATAATACTTTTGACTGGTAATTCTGGTATAAACATCATCTAAGGTTTTGACTTTCGGTATACTGTTTTTAGTTTCAACAGCAAGGAATCTAAGTCCTATACTTCTATTCTTTGTAATCACACGGGATTGACGCTTTAAGCATGATTGAATTTTACGTGAGTTAAGTAGTACATTCATAGTGTATTGTGAATGAACCCTTTGAATAACTAACTGAAAACTTGCAGAGCTCAAAGAATAAAATATAATAAGTTTTCAAACACTATAATATTAATATCAATCAATGAGTTGAAAAATTTTGTATAAAAAAAAATTTTGATCACTGGAGCAATTTTCCAATGAATTTCATCTCCCATACAAATTTCACTCACTGAAGCTTAGATAATTTTTACCGTTTATTTGACTCAAAATTTCTTTTTCCTTCTCTCGAATTCTCTTCGGAGTTAAATTAATATTACTATTAGAGACTTTTCTTATATTATATATATGGATAATTTTTACTTTAAGGGAAGTATATATCAAATAATGATGAACTGAAATTATTGAATTATTATAGCAATTATATATATGACAAAGAAGTGGGAAAAGTTGAAAAGGTTTTTCTATAAATGGTCATCGTCTATGGTAAGCAAATTCATAGGTTCATGAGAACGTTCTGGATCTCTATAATTTTCAGTTTGATAAAGTACCATTCTTGAAAGCATCCCTGCAAATAAGAAACAACTATCTTCCTTTTCATCTTGTGTTTCCTCTGTCAAAAATGACATCAATGGCCAACAATGACCCTTATTGGACTTTTTAACAATTTTAACTCTATTAGTTTCAAATGCAATTTTACTCATTTCATTGATCTCCTTACTTTGTAATTCTTCATCTCCAAAAGTTATTACCATTCCTCCATTAGGTACAACCCTATTCCACATTTCCACAAGTTTCCAATTAGATGCACTAAATTGTTGTTTTGAAATATCGCTACAATAAAATGATCCGTAATTGTTAATAGTTGATTGTCCCAAATAATCATTACAATGAACATCCTCCACATTTTCTGAAAAATTGACTATTGGTGATATTAAAAGAACTGAAAAAGGGTTTAAGTCATCAACTTTAGAAACCATCATATTGTTTAACTCATTGAATGCATCATTAACAAATACATTATTTTTTATTGATAAATAGTTCAATATTAATGTAGCTCCTAATGAATCACCCATTAACACGATTTTACTATTAGGATTTTCACTAACAATTTTTATTAAGGATTCAATGAACACTTTCAAACAATATTCCATTGGTGATTCTTTACATATTTCAGGAAATTTATTTATAAAAATTGCAGGGCTATCAAATCCTTGTAATAATAATAAACTATGTAATGTTGTCAAATATTCAACATAAAAATATGGTTCTGATCCAAATAATGGAATATTAGGTACATAAAATATTATCAAATCATGGATTTTAGGTCTGCATGATACTGTAATCAAAACACCTTCCGGATCATTTACATCTTCAACTTGACTTAACTCAATTATATTATGAGATTGGATGAAAGCTCTTAATTTGAAAAAATATTTCCAAGTCAAATTTGACACTAATGAATAAGCTGGATTTGATTTTTCAAAATTAGTTAAGTCTCGTAGGTAGTGCTTTATAACCCTTGTAAGGACATGTTGATAAAAAGGACTATTTTGATCCATTGAATTTTTAACATTCAATGGTTGGACGAAACACATGAAAAATGTATCAATTGAAAGTCTTATAACTATATTTTCAGTACGTGATGTTAGTATGTTTTATCAAAAACGTTAAGATAGCCGGTACTTACATTGATAAGAAGCATTTACTATATAGAATACTGCCTCATCCATAGGATAATTTGAAAATAAGTATAATACAGATAGGAATGAAAGATATAGAAAATCTGCAAGTCTATATTCTCTCATTATGTTTCTGTAGATGGGTACAAAAGAAAAATATATAAAAGTGAAAGGAAATCCATAAGTATAATTAATACACTTTACAAGGCTCAGCTAAGATCTGAGATGAGTTGCCTCCTTTTTTTTACAATTCTTTACGTTGATTTTTTTCATAATTTTTTTTAAAGTTTATAAAGGTTAAATATAATCATCCATATTATATTTTTATAAAGTTGGTAAAACTTTTTCCATTGCAGAAATGAAGATATCAACATGTTTCTTTTCAAAGATAAGACCTGGTCTTAATCTAACACCAACTTCTGCACAACCACCAACATTAATACCAGCTAATTTCATCTTTTCAAGGAATTCAGCTCTCTTTGAACCAGATGGCATATCAAAAGCAAGAAAACATGCCTTACCCTTACCTCTTAAATTAGTAATGAATTGTGGGTATTGTGATTGTAATTTTTCTAATTGTGAGTAGAAGTAAAGACCAGTTTCTCTTAATGGTTCTAAAAGGTTGTTATCTTTAATCTCATCACAGATTGCAGCTGCCATAATAATACCTTTTGGATCACCACACCAGGTGTTAAATTGTCTGTATGGCATATTTGGAATAAATTCTGGATCATGGAACCAGTAACCAGCAGATTGCATTTTCTTTGAGAAAGTAACAAGATCAGGTGGAGGAGTAATATTGTATCTTTCATGATCCCACATAATACCGGTACCACCACAACCAGCTTGAACTTCATCAATGATTAATTTTGCACCATATTTAAGGGTAATATCTCTTAAACCTTGGAAGAAAGTTGCAGAAGCATGGTTATCACCACCTTCAGATTGAACTGGTTCAACAATAACACCAGCAATTGGACATTGCCAGTTTTGGAATCTTTCTTCAACAATTGCTAAACATCTCTTATCTTCTTCAGCATTTAATTCTTCGTTAGATTCTAATGGATATTTATATGAAGGGAATTCAGCAGTTGGCCATTGGAATGATGGCATATCCATTTTATGAACTGGTTTAGATCTAGTAACTGAACCTGAAGCAAATAATCTACCGTGGAAAGCTCTCTTGAATGAAAGAATTGCAATTTCTGGGTTACCTGGAGCTTGATTTAACATACAAGTTTCTTCTTCTTCAGTAGTGAAAGGTTTATCAAAACCTCTCTTCTTTGATTGATAGTTGAAGAAAACTGCCTTAAATGCTAATTCGTTTGCATCAGCACCTGATAAACCATTCCAAACTAATGTTTGACCCTTTGGAGCATGTTTTAATAAATCTTTTTGTAATTGTTCAAAATCAGCACCTGGAAAATTACCTAAAGCTGGTCTATCAACAATAGCTCTAATCATTTTATCAGAACTTGCAGCTTTAATTAAGTTAGGATTGTTATAACCTAAAGGAATTGAAGCAACTTGACAATAAGCATCTAAAAGAATATTACCATCAACATCGACGATATAGTTACCTTGAGATTTTTCATAATCAGCAACGAAATAGGTACATCTATTATCAAAGACTTCACCAAGGGATTTGATTGCATCTTTACCTTTTGGACCTGGAATGGATTCAGTAACAACGGAAGGACCGGCTGGTTCATTTGGGAAGCATTGGGATGTGTAAGACATCTTGTTTGTTTAAAGGGAGAGGGAACAAAACTTAAGAGTTAACATGTAAGATTTTCAATTTTAATCATGATAGTTTTGATATTTGAGTGGGGTGAATGGTTCAATTTATAGGCAAATATCACAGTAGTATAGTTCTTAAAGCAGAAATGGATAACAGTTGATGTTGAATGAGAATAGAGGCCCGCTAACATAGCGGGAACTCCGATATAAACGGCGCTTAGCAAATAGAAATTCTTAGCGGCTGGAACTTCCCATTATGGGCAATTTCTCATCTGATAACTGCCTAAAATGGACATTGACGCTGTCAACGAAAATATTATTATTAAGAAATAATAATTTATCCAGCGTAGAATGATTCACCATATCACAATATTGGTGACTGATAACGTTGAAAAGCTTATCAGTTCTCTAATATATTTACTATTAGTTGTCACTATAAAGTGACAATAATGATTCACTTATAGTCTATTAATACTATTAAAACAATTCTAATGGCATTAATTGTGACATGAAAATTGTCAGTTTTTCAGCCGCGGGTTTTGACAGGGTGGCCCATCTTATTAGTGTGTCACTTTATTATAGAGAAATGATCCGATACTATAGGCATTGTTTGTTTGAATGTTTGATTGTATATGTGTACAAGGTCATAAGGTAAAAAGGAAAAGAAAATAGGAAACCGTAAAAAACTAGATTGTAACAAAAAATGGTTAAAAAAATTAAGCTATTCGTCAAAAGTAAAAAAGAGAGTTATAATTGATATTAATATGAAGTATCCTGTAGTAAAAAAACCCTAAGGACAAACTTCATATTCTTTCCAAAGATGATTATTAGTTTTCCTGTAAATATGTCTTCTATCATAACCACTTCCTCCCAAAACAACTTCATCAACAAGTTCAACAAACATACATACTACAACAAAATTTTCATATCCAGTAGATGAATTATTACCATCAACACCTCTATTGATTGCATCTAACAGTTTCCTGCTTTCTTCAGTTAATGGAGTACCAGGTATTGGCTTTTTAAAAGATTTTTTCATATTCCTTGTAAGTGCATTCCAGACTCTCAGTCTCTCATTTTGCCATTCTTCTGCTGTTGGAACATTAGATAATTCTTCTGTATTATTAATATCCATTTTTTGACCTAAATCTGATAATGAAATTGATGAATCTTCAAATGTTTTAATAAAATTTGGTGAGAATAATTTATAGTTAAGTGGTTCATATATCGTTTGTGGTTTTGATTTCTTATTATTTTGTGATAAATATTGACTAATTAATGATTCATTTTCATCATCTATTGATGATGTATCACTTCTATTCCCTTCATTACTATCACTTCCAATATCATTATTTATACCATTAATATAATTATGTTCATATGTTATATTTGGTGTTAAATCATCACTTATCATTCTTACTGTACCTTTAAACCTATATTGTTTCTTTAATTTATGAAAATAAAAACAAGCATCAAATCTTGGATTTTTTAACAAATCCTTATATTTAGTTGATCTCTTATCTGTAGTAAAGACTAACACATTAGTTTTCTCTTGATCGAATAGAAAACCTCTTAAAACACATGATCTAGTTGAAGGATAATTATTTGAATCCACATTTGAAAAATTAAATAAAACGAATGGTAAATCACCAGCTTCTAATTCAGTTTGCATTGCAGATGTGAATGATGGATTCCATAATGCAAGTGATTGTAACATGTTGAATATGTTTACTAATTATAATAGTATGTTGAATTTATTATTATATTCTCTCAACTAAGTTGTATGTATATTATATATCGATATCAAATAGTTTAACTATCTTCACGAAAATAATATTATTATATATATTAATTATAGGTACTGTTCCTTGAAAGGCAAATACGCAAATGTACTTGAGTTATCCACTGACTGATGAATAATATGAACAAAAAAAACAAAATCTGCTGTTGTCTTCTGCAAGTTCTGCAATTAATAATCTGTTGGAAAACTGTATTCTATATATTATTGTGTGTGCACCCAGTGTGAGTGGCCTAAGTTAAGGCAAAAAAAAAGGCGGAGCGAATTACTTGAACTTGCTATTATATCCGATTAGTTCGGCATATTGTGCACCTTTCGTTGGACTGAGTGTATTATGAGTACATTAAAGTAGATTACAGAGTGAATAGCAATTATAAAGTATACGATAAAATACATGATCAGATGGAAATAGAAATAACAGGTAAAATATACATTGATTATTCGAAATACTACTGATTAACCATTAGCAATTCTTTAAAGGATGACTCATATTGGGTTTCAGTAGTTCAATATATTCATCAAAAAATGCATCATATGGAAGCGTTACATTGATACAGCATGGGATAAGATACTATCTTAAGAAGAACAAGTGAGCAATAGGAGCTAACATGATATCACTGGGAAAATTACTAAGGAGAAAACTTAAGAGCGCCCTTAACTGTAAGACTTTCCGCAGTTCTGTATGTAAGAATTGTAGTTTGATGTAATGCTTGTATAGTTATTTTATTGAGATGTTATATTATATCAAGTAATTGTTGTCAACTGTATAGATAAAGTTTAATCTTTAAAGCTGAATTACCAATAAAGTGGTTTATTGTGGAATTTTATTTTGAAAGATCCTTAAAATGTTACACATACAAGATTTGAGTCCAATATTTAAGTCATCTTTAAATACACAATCCAATGACACAAATACTACTTTGCATCTAAATCCTAATATCAGTGGAAATCAAAATTCGTCTCATAAGTTTGCGGGCTCAAACACTTTTGGTAATCCTCTTTTAACGCCGTCTTCATATACTAATACCAATTACATAAATAATCATTCAAATGGAATTAATCAATCAATTGATGATAAACCTATGCTAACTTATACTAATTATTATAAATTTTGTTGTTTGAAAAATGTTAATTGTTATTTTTATCAATTTAATACAACTGCAACTTCAAGTTCTAATGCATCAACTTCAATTTATGAAGTTTTAAGATATGAAAAGTTAATAAAGAATAAATTAAAGAATGATTATCATATTAATGATATAATTACTTGGATAGCTAAGAAAGAACTCTGTCTATTTCAATTACAAGTAGATAATCCAAATGAATCTTTTGATCCAAATATTGGATTCAATCAATTGAAAGATGCAATGAGTAATATTATTAGTGAAAATAAATTATCTCTAAAATTATTATCAGCCTCCACTTTTGATGCAAATAAAATATATGATACAAATTCAAATAATTTACATGTATCACAAACTCAACAACAGAAAAAGTCAATGAATGTTGTTTATTTAAGTTTTCTCAAGGCGGTTCATAAATTCATATTACATAAAATGGCAAAATCTCATCTCTTATTTGAAGCATCAAATCAATCTCTATCAATTGAAATATTCCCATATAGTGGACAACTGCTTGCTTCTTCAATGATACAGAAAACATCAATCAAAGTTCCAACAACAAATTTTGAAAACGATTTAAAGAAGAAGAAGAAAATACTGAAAAAACTTGTTCCTTATTCAATTATGAAACTAAGTCCATCGTTGAATCAAAAAAATGAATTAATTGTGAATATTACCAGTTTGAAAAAAATGTTTTATAGACTGACAGATTATATTACAATATCCTGTAATAGTGATTTTGAAGAACTTGATGAAAAATCAAAATTTGCTCTATACATTGCACCTTCTGGTATAAGATGCCTTATTGCAGGTACTAATTACCAAGAATCAATAACTGATGAACTTCCAGAGAATAGTGAAAACCTACTGAACGTGTTGAAAACATTCAATGATATCGATTTAATATCCAACCCTTCCTTGATTAATGACAAAAGATATTGGGTGAAAATACATCCTTGTGGTTTTAATTCAAGTAACATTACACCTATTATTGCTGATTATTTGAATAGTGCAATTTCTACTGGTAAGAAATATGTATATTGGCCCCTTGATTTATGTTTTATCCAACTCCCATCTGATTCAACAATTGATTTGAATATCTCTCAGCCTTCACAGCAAAATAATTTTTCAGTTGATGATCCATTCCAAATTGTTGATGATTTTCTTGACATGGTGGATGAAGTAGAGATGAAAAATTCTTCTAAAAATAGTAGTGTGCATAATAGTATATCTCCAACAAAAATGGCACTCGGTGATACAAATATAATTGATAATCCCAAAACAGAATTTAGATTTCCTGATAACTTCAATTTTAGTACGGAAATTGACTCTATTGATCAACAGCTGAAACCTCTGGGTGATTCAGAAATGGATGGACTTACGGAAATTATGAAATCTAACAACGAGTTTGAAAGTTTATTCAATGAGAAAAATATAAATATAAATTTAGAACTGGAGAATTTTGACAAGAGCTCTGATGATGCTTTCTTCCAGAAACAACTTAATAATGTTTTTGAATATAATTCTGTTATACCAAAGTCTGAATATGATACTGAATTTGTCAATGGGAATACTGAAACTAAAACTGGTTTAGATGCTATCAATCAAGTTAATGATGAACAAAAAACGAACGATCAAGAAAAAGATAGCGTTGCTGAATCCATTAAACAAATAAACGATATGGACACAGATGAAAAAAATGCTGATTCTAATTTTGATGATGACTGGGATGATCTTTTTGGAGAATCATTTGGTGAAGATGGAACTGCTGAGAAAAAGGAAGAAAATAATATTACTGTTAGTCAGGAAACAAACCAGAATGATAATATCGAACAGGCCATTGATTCTGCAATGAATGATTTAGAGAATGAGATAAATTTGGGAAGCAATACTTTTTCTGATGGTAACCATGAAATCACTAACGATAACAATACTGGAGAAGAAAAACAGCTAATTCTCAATAACGAAAGAGAAGGCACTTTAACCAGTCCAGTTGCAAGCACATCTCCGTTCTATCAAGATCCTGGTGCTCCTTCACCTATTCTCTTTCAAATATTTGCTCCTGAAGATTCACCAAAAGAATCAAATCCTCCAGGTGGGGGTTCACAAATCAAAGCTAATCCTCTTTTAACTCCAAAGGAATCTAAAAAATCGATTTTTTCGCCATTAAATTTTAATCCATTAATTGAAAAAGATATTGATAGTAAGTACAGTAATGGTGGTAAGTTTTTTGTCAGAAGTTTTTCAACTGGTATTGATGACAGTGATTCAAAAACAAAACCTTCATTAAATCTAACAAGTGATTACAAAGGTACAAACCCTGATTTTAAGTATAATAGTGATGGTCTCAATACACCATCATTTATTTATCCTGGTAGAAACAATGAAATGGGACTAGAAAACTTGAGTAATGTCTTGTCCGATAGTGATGAAGAAGATGGAATTGATTTTGCAGCCGACCAAAATGGTGATAAAATAAAAATAGCCGGTGGTGAACATGAGTTCAACGGGATGCCCTTTAAAAATATGACAAATAATACTGATAATGCTGGGAACCATAGCATAAGTGAAAGTGGGAAATCTGATAACATTATTAGCAATGATGCTAATTCTTTGACCTCAAGAGATGTTTCTGATTTTAATGCTTTGGGTATTGGGAAAGATATTGTCTCAAACAACAGGAACAATCTGTTTCTTGATTTGCCTGAAAATGATAAAATTAATGGAATTTTATATGATTTAGATGACACAGCAAAGAATGCTGACTTTGGTGCCTTATTTGATGAGGATTTGAATCAAAAGTATAGAGATGGAATCAATGATGATGATGATGATGATGATGATGATGATGACGATGATGACGATGACGATGACGATAATAACGATGATGATGATGATGATGATGATGATGATGATGATGATGATGATGATGATGATG